>VMDO01000760.1:0-222740 GCA_007922755.1 Pedetes capensis
GAAACTTTTTCTGTAGTGAACTTCCTTTTTACATTGTCATTACTATTACATGAATTTTCTAGCCCATCTATATTAATACCATTCTTTGGTATTATTGGTGTTATTATAATTATTTCCAAGACTATTAAAGTTGGGCTGTTCACCCTGAGGTCACCCCCTCCCCCACTCCTCATTCCTCCTTGTTCCTCCTCTCCTCCCTCTTCTCCCTCTCCTCTCTCTTCTCCCTCTCCTCTCCCAGGATTCCCTCCTTTTGCTAGATCTCTCCTTCCTCCTTTTGCATTCCCCAAATTGTCCCTTCTCCGCTAGGTCAACTTTAGCTTTTCTTTTTTTAAAAATTTTTTAAATTATGTTCCAACCTCCACATAAGATTTTTTTCTTTCTTGTAATTTTGATTCACCTCCCACATATAAATGAGAACGTGGTATTTCTGTTTTTGAGCTTGTGTTTGTTCATTTAAAATAATTTTCTCCAATTCCATCCATTTTGCTGCAAATGGCATTATTTCATGTTTTTGATTGCTGAGTAGTATTCCATTATGTATATATACCATAGTTTTTTTTTTTTATCCATTCTTCTGTTGATGGGCGCTTTGGTAGGCTCTATACCCTTGCTATTGTGAAAAGTGCTGCATTGAACATGGAGATGCAGGTGTCTCTGTGGTATGATGACACATCACCCTTTAGGTAAATTCCCAATAGTTTTATAGCTGGGTCATATGGTAGATCTATTTTTAGCTTTCTAAGGTACCTCCATATTGATTTCCAAAGTGGTTGGACTAATTTACAGCTCCTCCAGCAGTGTAAGAGTATTATTCCCTTTTCTCCACAACCTCGCCAGCATTTGTTGTTATTTGTTTTATTGATCTTATCCATTTCTACTGGAGTAAGGTGGAATCTCAGAGTTGTTTTAATTTGCATTTCCCTAATAGCTAGGGATATTGAGCATTTTTTCTTGTGTCTCATGGCTTTATGGGCCTCTTCATTTGAGATCTGTCTGTTCAGTTCCTTTCTTGATGTTTCTTTTTGTCTTAGTCTCCAGTATGGCTCAGCCAAGCATAAGCTACTCACCCACCTCCTGAAGGAATTCACCAAAGGGCAACATTGTGGGGCGTACCCCCAATCTTGTTCTGGTGTGTTTGTTGCTCTTAGATATGGATTTACTTGTGAGGTACAAGTAGAACAATTAAAAAAATAGTATTCTTTTCTATTCTTTTAAAAAATGAGTGTATTCAGACAAATTAACATCATTACAGCTCCCCACATCTGAGGAATCAGCATCTTAATGAAGAAAAAGAATATTACCAGCACTGCAGGGAACCTCGTCTTCTCCCCAACCCCTGCTTTGTCCTCTTCTGGTCATAGCTTCAGAGCAATTTTCCTTATAAGTCTTACTCACTGAGTTGTTTGGGAGACGGACTGGGCAACCTACTCCCAAAAATCAACCCACCATTGAAAACCCTATGAATAGCAGAGAAGCACTGACAAAGTTTTTCACCTGTTGTATGTAGGGTCGCTATGAGTCGGATACTGATTCCATGGCACATAACAACAACAACAAACCCCTCTTATACCTCCTACCAGAGTCTTCCCTTTCATGTAGTTATTTGTGTATATTTCTGCACTAACAACACTTTTCTTCCCACTTGGAAAAGCTCAATACCTTAACTATGGAAGACTCAGCACCTTCCTATTGAATGAAGGGAATTTGCTTGTCGCCCTTGGGGCCAAGCCTTTAGCATCTCTGTATGGGCCTTGCTCAGTGTGGTGTAGAGAGAAATCATGGTCAATAAACCCTGCTGCCTGGCTAACCAGAGAGCTGAGATGTCTTCTGAGGATGTTTTTCTGGGTTTTAGTGTCTTTGACATGTAAAAACCTTTGCTTTTTTTTGTTTGCTTATTTTTGTTTGTTTGTTTTGAGGGGGAGGAAGAGAGGTTATTAAGTTTCTAAACACAGAAGCTAAGAATTTTTCCTTTCATAAATAGGAAAAACTTGTGGGGGAAAATAAAATCCTGGCAAAATCTTAAGAAAATTCTCAGCAATGTTCCCATCAGAATACACAGGCATCTGTCTAAGCCCCAATACCCCAGGCTGAAACATTAGTTACCCAGAGAGGTCTTTCTACAAGATCTCAATGTGCTAACTTCCCGTGTGCGAGCGCATTTTAAGTAAGGAAAATGATTGTATCCTCAACAAAGCAAAAGCATGTTAAAAAATCTTCCTAACTGGATCCCCAAAGAGAGGCCAATTTCAGTACCAATGGATTCCATGGGTTGTGGCAGGGGCCAGTTGGGGAAAGAGCTGGTGGGCTGGCTCTTAAGGAGACATAGGTGTCTCTTAAGGAGACATAGAATGCCCCCACTTCCCTTCCTAAGACTCTGTCCAGTTTGACCTCTCCTCACCTAGCCAACTATCCATTATTTGCTCACCAGCCCCTACTTTCAGGAGACTCCACACTGAGGTGCCTGACTTTCTTTCCTCCCACTCAAGACCTTTCTGACCCTTGTCCCTCCCTGCTAAAATGAAGACTTCCTGCCTGGACTTCCTAGGGGCCTGTTCCTGGAGTGCAGCTAATCTGCTAATGTGACAATGGGGATGCATGTGTTTCTCTCCAGCCCAGATAACATATTTGTTGTTTTCTTCTCACTCAGACACAGGCAAGCAGGGAGGCTGTGGAAGCAGAGCCAAAGCGATTAGATAGCATCAAAGTGAATGTGCTTCAGCCCTTTGTTATTGTTTTTGTTTTACAAAAAAGGGAAGAGGAAGCCAACCAACAAACAAAACAGAAGCTGCTTTGCAAGTTCAGGTTCAGTGTGTGGTTGGTTCATTGTGGGCTGTTACATAACAAGGACTTTTATATGTTATATTGCCAAGGTTCAGCCCCACACCCACTGATGTAGATAAGACGCCCACGTCTTTCCATCTCCTTTGCAATAAGGTCTTTCCTCACCAACAGCATTGTGAGAAGAGAAATGACAGAGGTCACAATTCCCTGAATCCTCATCCATCCCCCATCCCTATACTGCTTAGGATTCCAGGTCTGTCTGTGCGAGGGACAAGCGTGTACTGCGAATTGTGTCCAGCCAGAGCTAAAACCCTTGTTATTTAGCTTCCTTCTGGCTGGATGGCTGGGATGTGAATCTGGAAGTTTCCTTTTGTTCATTTTCTCAGAGCCTGTCATCCTTTGTCTCCCCGCCCCCCACTGTCTTCTCTTCTGAGATGTTGGGTGACCCTTGACTAAGAGAATAATCTCATTTCCTCAGTTACCAGGGAGGAAAGAGAGGAAGAGCCCATCCCATGGAAGAGAATCATCTCTGCTTCCTATTCAGCAGCCCCAATGCTGACTATTGTGATCTGTATGAAAATTCCTTTTCTGCTTAATGGGGAAATTTGATCTTCTCTTAGAGGTCGACAAAAACAAAGTGAACACCGTATAAGTCTCCTTCCCAGGCCAAGGCAGACATCACTAGTCAATAGTGATTTTCTACTGAGCCCTGAGGAGGACTGCATTCCAGTACTCATGATCAACTTATTGGAGTTTGCATTGGAGAACAAAATATCTACCATTCCTTTCTCTTTGATGCACCTGGCACCCATGCAGGAGGGTAGTGGATGGGTGTGTAGGGACAGATCTTCAGTTGCTCACAGCTAACAAGACATGGAAGTTGGGGGCCGTGTGGGGTGGTACACAGTTGTAATCCCAGTGGCTCGGGAGGCAGAGGTGGGACCAGAGGTAGTCTGTGTAACTTAGTGAGACCCTGTCTCAAAAAAAAAAAAAAAAAAAAAAAAAAAAAAAAAAAAAAAAAAAAAAAAAAAAAAAAAAAAAAAAAGACATGGAAGTTGGGAGTAGAGGAGAAAGAAGAAAAGAATAGAAGGAAGGAAGAAAAAAGGAAGGAAGGATAGTAAAGAAAGGAAGGAAGGAGGAAAGAAAGAAGAAAGAAAGAAAGAAAAGGAAGAAAACTTTTTTTCTGAGCCGTTATGTGTCCTGTGGACTTAGTTTTAAGGGCAAAAACTACTTGGTTTACCTGCTCTGGGTATGAATGTGACATGTCCATTCGCTTTCTCTCCTAAATAGGAAAAAAATGCAAGAAACCAACTGCCCTTAAGGTAGTAGTAGACATGCTCCTTGGAGAGGAATAAGTCATGCATTATGGTGACTCCTGCTGCCAGAGGATATCAGTGGAGGAGGAAGAGTGTCATTCAGAGGCTGGGGACAGGCAGACTGAGCTGGGGGTATCCAGGTCCCTGGCAGCCTTGGCAGCCCAGGGTGATCATAAGAATAGCACATATTCGTTTTGTCTGCTGCTGGTAGTTAGACACCTCTGGAATGTCCTGGCAGGCCTGTCTGTCCAAATCCACTCAAAATTGATTTTTGTGTCTTTGATGGGGAATTTTGGCCAGGATCCCCATGGCCCCCTGAACGGGTTAGATGTTCTTTTTCTCCCCTCTGTAGCTTATTAGCTGTCTGTCTGTGGGAGTCTGGACCTTCACATTCCCTCCTGAGCCAGTTCAAATGATCCAGAGCTGTAGGAAGGATGGAGGTGGGTCTGCACTGCTAGTCTGAAATGCCCAGATGCATTTATTTAAAGCAGCAGCCTCTCAGCAGGGTTGACACAGTCCAGCGTTCAAACACTGGATTCTCAGCCAGGATCTCCCCGCTTTTGCTAGAATGCCAGGGAATGGGTAAGAATGTGTGGACCAGACTCCTGGAAAAGAAGGAGTAAGGCAGAAAAGGAAAGCAGAGACTATATACACATACCCTTGTAGGATTTTTTTTTTTTTCTGCCTTGACCTCACTATCTAGCCTAGGCTGGATTTATACTCGAGATAGTCCTGCCTCAGCCTCCCAAGTGCTGGGATTGCAGTCATGCGCTACCAACCTGACTTCTGTTGTAGGATTTATTGCAAGCCCAGCTCTTCTGTTCCAACAAAACTTTCCTTTAGGAGGGCTACTTGAGAGACTGCTGCATTGTTAGCAGTGAGTGGGGCACTTGCCAGGTGCGCTTGGATGCTGACAGTGAGGGAGAGAAGATCAAATCCTATCTGCCAAGAATTTCCAGGCAAGCTGAAGAAATAAGTACTAATCTAATTCAAATGAAAATGTGCACAAGAAAGTGGCCAGCTACACTGTGCGAAGAGGAGTTCAGAGAAGTGGAAATGCAATCTTCTTTGTGGGTTCCGAGAACTAGGTTTGGAGCAGTTTTAGTGTGTGTGCATTTTTCTCTGCATGAGTATTTGTGAGTGTCTCTGTATATGTCTGTGTGTTTCTCTGGTTGACCAAGAACCGTCTGACCAGTGGCGCTGAATATAGGTTGTCCACTGGAATGAACTGATGAACTGTAAAGAAATTCTGAGCCAGGCTCTACCTGCGGAGATTCTGATGGGATTGAGCCTGAGTCTGAGGGCAGGGGACTCCCCAAGGAATGGGCAAGGCCAAGCTGTATGGTGATTGGCTGGGCTTTGGTGCTCACCTACTTGGACTGACAGGTTGGAAAATGGTGGTAGGGTAGAAGGCAGTTCCTGTGAGTCAAATGGGGCTTACTGTCCTTTGCTTTCTCTGGGAGTGAGGGAGGTGGGAGGTGGTCTCTCAGTTGTGTTTGAATGGGCAATGGACCCACGAGAGACACTATTTTAAAGTCAAAAGAAACACTTCCTTCTACTTCTGAAATATCTACATTTGCCCTTGGAACAGCCTTCCCCAGATCTTCCTTCCGTGTTGCCTTCCATTTATGCCTCCACTTTCTCCTCCCTCCACCTCACCTTTAGCTGCAAGTATTTATTAAGCATGTGCCATGTTCCAGGCACAGTTTGGGAATCCATCAGGGAGCAGGGTAGATTCATTCTTGATCTTAAGGGGTCGATATCCTAGGTGCTCATCATAAAGCAAAAGCAGGTGGTAGAAATATGTGTGTTCTGTAGAAAGGACTTTTCCTGCACAGCCAGCACTTGTTGCCTTAGTGCTATATTTTGTGATAAAGCACAGTAGTATTTTAAGATCATGCTAAATTGATACTGTTCTTAAATAGAGAACAGATAGAAAAATTTTAATAATATATAGATAAGGTATGAAGAGTAACAAAAAGCCAAACAGCTATGTACCTGCTATGCAGCTTAAGAAATGAAACCCAACCAAAGTTGGACATTACCTTGGATTTCTTATATAACATTCCATAGGCAATATGCAACTCAGTTTTGCCTGGTTTTGAACTTCATACAGATGGTATATGTATTCTTTAGTGACTTGCTTTTCTTCACTCAGTATTGTGCCTAACATTCAGCCATTTTGATGCTTGTAGTGGTAGTATGTTCATTTTCATATGACTATTATTTAAATTTACACACCCACCACTAAGGCCACCAATGAAGAGAGAGAAGATTTTTTACCAGCTTCTGCAATATAAAATAGATCGACCCTATAATCAGGATGCGTTGATAGTTACTGGTGACTGGAATGCAAAAGTTGGAAACAAAGAAGACTCAGTAGTTGGAAAATATGGCCTTGGTGACAGAAACGATGCTGGAGATTGCATGATAGAATTTTGTCAGTCTAACGACCTTTTCATTGCAAATACATATTTTCACCAATATAAACAGTGACTACACATATGGAATTCACCAGATGGAACAGACAGGAACCAAAATGACTATATTTGTGGAAGAAGATTATGAAAAATCTCAGTAGCAAAAGTCAGAACAAGACCAGGTGTTGATTGTGGATCAGGCCATCAACCTAAACTGAAGAAAATTAGAACAAGTGTATGAGAGCCAAAGTATGATCTTGAGTATATCCCACCTGAGTTCAGAGACCACCTCAAGAACAGGTTTGATGCATTAGATGCTAATAATCTAAGACCAGATGAGCTGTGGCATGACATCAAAGACATCATTCATGAGAAAAGCAAAAGGTTATTAAAAAGACAGGAAAAAAGGAAAAGACCAAATTACATGTCAAAAGACACTCTGAAACTTGCCCTTGAATGTCAAGCTGCTAAAGTAAAATGAAGATATAATGAAGTTAAGGAACTAAACAGAGATTTCAAAGGGCACCTTGAGAAGATAAAATCAAATATTATAATGATGTGCAAAAAGATAGAGATTGAAAACCAAAAGGGAAGAGCACTCTCTGTATTTCTCAAGCTTAAGGAATTAAGAAAAATTCAAGCCTTGAGTGGCAATAGTGAAGGATTCTATAAGGAAAGTATTAAATGACACTGGAAACATCAAAAGAAGATGGAATATACAGCATCATTTTACCAAAAAGAATTGGTGGATGAGCAATCATTTCAAGAGGTTGCATATAATCAGGAAGCAAGGGTACTGAAGGAAGAAGTGGAAGCTGGCTTGAAGCAATCAGTGAAATACAAGGCTCCAGGAATTGATGGGATACCAGTTGAGATATTTTATCAAACAAATATGAAACTGTTAGTGCTCGTTTGTTTATGCCAAGATATTTGGAAAACAGCCAACTGACTGGAAAAGATCCATATTATGTCTATTTCTAAGAAAGTGGCTCCACCAGAATGAGGAAATTATCAAATTGCTATTATTGGTATTGTACCCAAGTAAAATTTTGCTAAAGATCATTGAAAAGCAACTGCAGGACTAGGGTTCAACATACAAGTACCACACACACACACACACAAAATAGTGACTACAGCAGTGTATAGACAGGGAACTGATGGAAAAGTCAAGCCATATTCAGAAGAGGGCATGGAACCAGGGACATCATTGCTGATGTCAGATAGATATTAGCCAAAAGCACAGAATACAAGAAAGATGTCTATGTTTTATTGAATATGCAAAGGCATTTAACTGTGTGGATCACATCAAATTATGGATAACATTGTAAAGAATGGGAATTCCAGAGCACTTACTTCTACTCATGAGGAATCGGTACATGGACTAGGAGGCAGTCATTTGAATAGAACAAGGAAACATTAACAAACTGCCTTATCCAGATGACACAATTTTTCCTCATTCAAAATGAAGAGAATTTGCAATAGTTACTGGGGAAGATCAAAGAACACAGCCTTCAGTACAGAGTGTGCCTTGATATCAAGAAAACAAAAATCCTTACAACTGAATTCCTAAGCAACTTCATGATGAATGGAGAAAAGATTGAGGTTGTCTAAGATTTTGCTTTACTTGGTTCTATAGTCAACACCTGTGTAAGCAATAGTCAAATCAAAAGATGCATTGATTTGGGGAAAAGCTATTGCAAAAGACCTCTTTAAAGTGTTGAAAAGTAAAGATGTCATATTGAAGACGCAGGTGTGCCTAACTCATGCCATGGTATTTTCAGTTGCATCATATGGTTGTAAAAGCTGGATGTTGAATAGGGAGACAGAAGAATTGATTCTTTTGAATTATGGTGTTTGAGGTGAATATTGAGTATACCCATGGACTGAAAAAAGAACCAATTGGTCTGTCCTAGAAGTACACAACCAGAGTGCTCCTTTGAAGTATGGATGACTAGATTGCATCTTACGTATTTTGGACAAGTAGTCAGGAGGGATCAATCCATGGAAAAGGACACCATGTTAGGGAGAGTGGAAGGTCAATGAAAAAAAGGAAGACCCTCGAATAGATGGATTGACCCCATGACTGCAACAATAGGCTTAAATATAAAAAAGATCTTGTGCCTGACACAGAGCCTGAAAATATTCCATTGTGTTTTTGGTGGCTATGAGTCTCACCCAACTTGATGGCACCTCAAGAAGATCAAATAATTGTCCTTTGGGTGAAAATGCCACACTTTACTAGTCAAGTCTATAGCTGATGGACATTTGTATTATTTCCCTTTCTTAAAAAATGAGTATTTGTCCTAAAGCATTGTTATATATGTATCTTATTCCATAGGAATCAAATTACTGAGTGCTGAACTATAGAAACCTTCACTGTAAACATCTATACTATGATTCACCTATTCTACTCCTGAATATTTATCTAAGAGAAATGAAAGCACACATCCCCACAATGACCCACATGTGAATATTCACAGCAGCTTTATTTGTAATTGTCTGAAACTGGATACAACCCAAATATCCATTAGCATGTGAATGGATAGAAATTGTGGTATATCCATATAATGAAATACTACTCAGCAATAAAAAGGAATGGATTGTTGCTATACATAACAATATAGATAAATCTAAAAATAATTATACTAAGTAAAAGAAGCCAAAATAAAAAATACATTTTTGACATGATTCTATCAATTTATATTCCCACTTAGAGGTGGAATTTCCTTTTCTCTGTATCTTTTCTGAAACTTGACATTGTTGTATTATTAATTTTTATTAGTCTAGTGGTATATAATGGTAGATTGCATTACCCTGATTACTAATATGGTTGAAGATTTTTGTTTATTATCCATTTATATTCTTATTCTGTTTAGTGATGCTTACTTTTCCTACTTATTTGGTTGTTTGCCTCATTCTTTTTTATACTACATAAAATTATATATTATATAATATTATTCAATTTAATATACCCAAAATTAAGCAAATTCTTCATCAGTTTCATGTACTGGAGGGAGAAACAGCCATGTCCCAGCAGCCCAGCTGAGCCCACCATTGCATTCTCTCTGCAAAGGGAGACCAGAAAAATGAGTGAGCCCTTTTGGAAGCCACAGTCCAATAGAACCCAGACAACAGTAGCCCCATCTAACATGACAATGAATGGAAGAGCCACCCAACTTGTGGTGGCTTTTACATTCCAAGTGATGCATCCTTCTCACTAGTAAATGTGATGGGACAACTATGATGAGATGGGAAAAGAATTATAGACAGAATAAAAGAGTTGAACTCAAGCCTTGACTATAGATCCCTATAGAATAATGCTGATCTGATCATCGGTGAGCAAGTTTTTGATAACATGGTTTTATTTTGCTTGAATCTACACACAGGAGTGAAATTGTGAGGTCATTTTTAGGACCTGCCAAACTCTTTTCCACAGAAACTGTACCATTTTTACACTCCTCCCAACAACATAGGAGGGTTTCAATTTCTCCAAATTCTTACTAACCTTTGTTATCATCTTTTTGATTATAGCTTTATTACTGGTTTTAAAATAGTCTTATGGTTTTGGTTTGCATTTTCCTAATGAACAATGATGTTGATCGTCTTTCATGTGTTCATTGGCCATTTTTATATCTTTTTTGGAGAAGTGCCATTGTATATCATTTTCCTTTTTCTTAACTGGGTTGTCTTTTTATTGTTGAGTTGTAAGAGTGCCTTCTATGTTCTGGATACTAGTTTCTTATCATTATTTGCAAATATTTTCTCATATTCTGAGGGTTATGTTTTTACTTTCCTCATTCAACTCTAATATTGACTTTTCTAGGTTTTAGATCACCATCTCAACCTTGGTACTTCGGAAATTTATCAAGTCATGGAACATTAGGGAAAGGAGCAAATATTTATTAAGTAACTTTCATGAAATTTCCATTTTAATCTTCACAAAAAGTCAGTGGTATATATTATCAGTCCCATCTCACAGTGATAAAACTGATGCTCCAAAATGTTAAGGTATAGCTGGGCACTGTGATGCACACAAGCCTGAGGTCCTAGGTTCAATCCCTAGTACTGAAAAAAAAAAAAGTTAAGTCACCTTGGCTAAAATTTGTCACCTAGTAATAATAGAAATGGAGAGTTAAACTCACCTCCTGTGGTTCTAAAATCCATGATTTTTATTCTATAGCTAGTAGGTCCCTTTTTCTCACAATAAGTTGACACTAGATCCATCAGATTTATAAAAATAAAATCCTGATATCAAACAAACAATTAAGGGCCTGGCCATTCACCTAACGTCACCTCTATTGAAATGAGTGGGAATTGTGTGGATCTGGGAGCCTGGCCTGGGAATGAGAAATCTCAAGTGGAGGCACGTGAGGACTGTTGGTAAGCCATTGTGTTTGCGCTTCCTTTTTGTGGGTGTCGGGACAGCCCCACATGGCAACTATTCATTATTCCACTTGGCATTGCAGACTGGGAGCTGGCAGTCGGGCCCATGGCACTCTGGGATACTCATTATCGCAGCAGATAAAGGAGCTTGAAATCACCAGCTGGCCTGAATTTCCTAGAGAGATTAGGAGGCCAGATATAGCTGGGAGGAAGAAGGGCTGTGGACAATGTCCTGGGAGAATGGCTGGTTACGGAAGGCCAGGAGAGCTGGCTTTAAACATTCCCCTTTCTCTGGAATGTGACAGAGGAGGCTTTGGATAAGACAGGATCTGGAGGCTGAAATGTTGAAGTTACATAGAAAGGGATGCTGCCAGAAATGAGGTCCTTTATTTCAGACCACAATGTCCTTTTTTCCACACTGAAAAAATAAACAGGTGATTTATTTTTATTTTATTTATTTTTTATTTCTCTCTCTCTCTCGCTCTCTCGCTGTCTCGCTCTCTCGCGCTCTCCTTTTTTTTTTTTTCCCCAGTACTGGGGGTTGAACCCAGGGACTCGCACCTGCATGCTTTGCAAGTGCTGGACCACTGAGCTGCGCCCCCAGCCCATTTTTTTTTTTATACTGTTTGAGACAGGGTCTTGCTAAGTTACACAGACTGCCTCTGGTCTCGAACTTGCGATCCTCCTGCCTCCACCTCCCGAGCAGCTGGGATTACAGACGTGCACCACAGCGCCTGGCACTACTCTTTTTTTTTTTTTTTTTTGGCACAAGGAAGTCAATTTTTCTGAAACTCCCGGGTCAGTGGGAGATCATGAAGGTTGGGGGAGAGGATTTAGTGGTTTTTTTTCTTCCTGTCTTCTCCCTGTTCCCACTTACCTTTTTGATTAGCAGAGATCAGCAGGGCAGGTGATGTGAACTGGCCAATGTCTTCTCAGCATGGTGGTTTTCAAGAGGAAGGCTTTCAGGTGCTGTCCACATGTGTGCTGGGTCTTCGCAGCTCCGGTGTCCTTACACAGATGCACATGGACACCAGGGGTGATTGTGGGTTAAATGCTAATGCAACTGATGGAGTAGAGCTTTCCTAAGGCTTGGGAACCGCTGTTCACATAAGAGACTCTAACCTATAATTCTTTCCATAGGCTATTACTACACATATCGTTCAGCCAGGGCGCTGTGCTAGGTGCTCTGAATTACAGTAGATTCAGAGACATGTTTCGTACATTTATAGGGCTAACTGTTGGTAGGTGAGGGGTGCCAATAAGAATTAAGCAGATGGATTGCTAAAGTTCAGTGGCTGAAATCTGGGAAGAAGGTACAGTGCTCTACTCTCTGAGAAGGCAAATCCAACCAGAAGGGTCAGGGGTGCTGTTAGGAGAAACTGAGTTTTGAATTTAAAGAGCTGCCTTCAATGCATTTGCCAAGGCTCCATGGCACTGGTTTCTCTGGGCAAAACCAATCTTGGAATCCTTACACCTCTCATGTCTGCTGGGGGTGCCAAGGATGCCAAGGCCCCTATCTCATTACCCATGTGGAATCTTAGGGTAGTGTTTGCAGTGAGCACCAGCAGGGTCAAGGCCCTCGCTCTCTCTAGGACAAAGAGCTTACTGTAAAAGTGGCAGATGGCCTACACTAGTGTCACTCAGATGCCATGCAGACTCACTGCCTATGTAGTGTCCATCCAGGCTTTATGTTGTCACCGTGGGTCGTGGGGGCCTGGAGAAATGATACAATGTGCTGCTGCTCATGTTTGCCTCTTCTGCCTCTCTCTATGAAACAGTAACAGGCTGCCTCATTAGCTCATAAACCCTCCACTCACCAGTGCCCCTTCCACCAGCCGAGAAAATATTCTTTTTGTGCAATGCTTGATGAAAAGGGAAGAAGGCATGACAGGGTTTCTTGAACCTCAAAGCTTCACTGTCATATAATAATACAGTCCTAATATAATAATATGGTGGAATTTAGCTCAGTTGGTAGAGCGCTGTGCTGCAGTCTCTGAGGTCCTGAGTTCAATTCCCAGCACTGCAAAAATGGGAGAAGGGCCTGGCAATCCACTCCCAAGGCAATCCTGAAACAGTCAGCCATTGAAAACCCTGTGAGGGTCGCTATGAGTTGGATACCGACTCTACGGCACCTAACAACAACAACAACAACAATATAATAATATAGCTTGCAACCATATCACACTGGCATCCGATCCCATCAGATCTCAGAAGCTAAGCAAGGTTGGGCCCGGTTAGTACTTGGATGGGAGACCACCTGGGAACACCAGGTACTGTAGGCTTGGGAGACGGACCCAACAACCCACTCCCAAAAAACAATCAGCCATGGAAAACCCTATGAATAGCAGAGAAGCACTAAGAGTACTGTTTTGCCTGTTGTATATAGGGTCGCTATGAGTTGAACATTGACTCAATAGTACCTAACAACAAAAACCAATACATTATAACTGGCACCATTGTGGTGCTGGGAGAGATGATCTGAACCCAGTGAAATGGATTAATCTAGAGCAGAGGTTTCTAAGGTTTTTTCACATTGATATTTGACACATTATTTTTCTCGAATAATTTATAAGGAACCACAATATATACGCAGATCACAGAGAGCAACTATTTTAAGAATAAATTTTGGATTTGAAAGCTACTCATGTTTTGGTAACTTAGATGTATCTCAGTAGAGGACACTTACAATTCTGTTTGGCAGTGGTTGACTTGTAAGGTGATCTAGGTATCCTTGTGCTGGTTTAAATATAAGGTGTTTGGCAGTAGCATGCTCTTGTCATGAGGGCAACTGATTCTCCACTCACAGGCTTCACAGGAAGGCCTTTACCTTTGTGGATTTACCACTTGCATCTATCTGGCTATCAGCTTTATGAAGTCAGAGATTTGATTTATCAGCACAGACAGAGTGAATTTTAAGGGCTAGACTCACATTAACTGTGCTCAGGAGACTGATGTACTAATGAGCATCACATTGAAGGAAAGCTCAAAGAGAACTAGAAGGGTGCTGGAGCCAGAGAAGTTACCCCAGGGACTGACTTGACATAGTTACTCAAGTCTGGGGTCCAAAGAAAGAGTGGACAAACTGATCTCTGGGTGCAATAGTGCCTCCTTCCTGTTTCTACACAGGCTGTGAGTTGAGAATGGTTTATATATTCGTAAGTGGTTAGAAAAAAAGAATACTATTTTATGCTCTATGGGAGAAGGGCCTGGCAATCCACTCCCAAGGCAATCCCGAAAGAGTCAGCCATTGAAAACCCTATGAGGGTCACTATGAGTCGGATACTGACTCAACAGCACCTAACAACAACAACAATTTTATGCTATGCAAAATTATAAGAGGTTCAAATTTCCGTGTCCACAAGGGAAGTTTTATTGGAACCCAGCAACACTTGCTCATTTACATTTGGTTTAGGGCTGTTTCACGTGACAACAGCATAGAGCAGTTGGGACCGAGACCATAAGGCTCACCAAGCCACTTGTGTTTCTGCAGTTCTTTGTCTAATGCTTGCTTCCCTAGCTGGATGCTGAACTGTGTGAGGGGAGACCGTGTCCTGTTCATTCTTGTATCCCCATGGGCCAGGAAAAAGCTGTATAGCCATTCCCAACCCAAACAAAGAAAAAGAAGAAGAAAAGGAGAACCAAATGATGGAGAAAAATGTCAAATGATAACCTAAAAGGATAGAGCTTTTCTGATTTAAAAAATGGTTCTTCACGTATTTGGGCATTAGATCTTGTATGTGTGGGTAGGATCATTAACAGTCCTGTGACATCTATGGGGCATATTTTTGTTGTTTAATTTTGCAGTTGGGAGACTGAGGCTCAGAGAGGTTGTTTGGTTCAAGGTCACACAGATCATAGTTCTTACAATTGAGTTAGAAATTCACTCTCCTTCCTATTGCAGTTTGTGATATATGCATTTCGATTTTTGGGAGAGTGCAGTTCATCTGTGAGGGATGATGGACAGAGCTACTCCAGAAGCAGGGAGGCCGTTGCTTCTGGCTGCTGTATTAGCTCAGCTCTGGATGTGTCTCCTGTTGTTGGTTGTTAGGTGCTATCGAGTCATGTCTGACTCATAGCAACCCTTAGAGGGTTTTCTCAATGGCTGACTGTTTCGGGATTGCCTCGGGAGTGGATTACCATGTCCTTCTCCCATTTTTGTGGTGCTGGAAATTGAACCGGGGACCTCAGAGACTACAGAGCGGTGCTCTACCAACTGAGCTAAATCCCAGCCCCTCCTGTTTAATATGCTGTTAATTTTATTAGTGCCTGGTCTTGGCTCCACTGCACAGCAGTGGTTTAGGTAATGTGTTGGAAAAAATGTGCTAATTGCAGGCTCTAATTTTCTCCCATCTTAAAACAAATACTTAGCATTTTAGGAGTTGGAGAGGGAACAGGGTCAGTGGAGCTGGAGGAGCTGCCGGGTTGGCAGCCAGCAGGAAGGACTGGAAGGTCTGGGAGGCTCAGAATGTGCAAGGATGGGAAAAATAGAAGTGTTTGGAAGGCTTGGGATCCGGGTCTGTGTAGTGAGAGGGTTTGTATATGGTGTGTGAAGGGTGGGCGCTGTTCCATGAGGGACAAACATCAATAGGACTGGTGAATGATCAAACTTTCTCTTCTTATATAACAGGGAGTCTATAGCCATAGCACTGTGGCATCTGATCCTGTCAGATCTCAGAAACTAAGCAGGGTCGGGCCTAATTAGTCCTTGGATGGGAGACTGCCTGGAAACAGCAGGTGCTATAGGCTTGGGAGAAGGATCTGGCAACCCACTCCCCAAAATCAATCTGCCATTGAAAACCCTATGAATAGCAGAGAAGCACTGACAATAGTGTTTCACCTGTTGTACGGAGGGTCGCTATGAGTTGGACACCAACTCGACAGCACCTAACAACAACAATAAATAAGAGGAAAGGAACATAGATGGTACTTTTTTGGAACTTTATATCACCTCCTTCCCTCTGCCTCTCCCTGCACTGCATTTACCTCCCCCACCCACATACATTCATGCATACCCACTCCCACTAAATAGACCCCAGGGTATGAGCAGACATGGCCCCCGGCCCCATGGAGCCTCCAATGGAGTCCTGGAATACCAGAGCCAGATGAGACCTTAAAGATAATTTCCCAAGTCCTTTATTTTACAACCATGGAAACTGAGGCCCAGAGAGTGAATGAACTTGACTCGTGTCATCCATTGAGTCAGTGTCATAGCCAAGATCAGAAGAGAAATCTCTTGATCTTGGACCCATTTTACTCATATTACTCCAATTGGACCCATATTACTCCAATTTTCCTCACTGTCACTAAAAATACAGTGTCAGCCCTAATTAAGCCTTTGGGGAGGCAGTGTAGCTCAGTGGTGAAGGCCACAGTCTCTGGAGTCTGAGGCTTGGTTCGAAATCTGGGCTTCACCACTGATGACATATAACCCCTGGAGGCATCTTTAGCTCTCTAACCTTGGTTACTTCATCTTTGAAATGGAGATGCCAGTGCAACCTGGTTGATTGAGCCGTTGTGGGGATCAGCTGAGACAATGCTGAGAAATGCTTAGCACCATACGAGACACACAATAAAACCCCTAGCAAAAGCTGATGAATAAAAAGGATGCTGAGCTGCTGGAGAGTTTCTGAATGAGGAGGGCAGCAAGGAGCCTAGCCTTCTGGGAGTCTCACTCAGGTCAGACTCAGGGGCTGCTGAGTAAAGCCATTGTGGAGCCTCAGGGGCATTTCTTGGCTTAAAGGAGTCAGAAGTCCTTAATAACCCAAGTGTTCTTGAAGACACCACCTTACTGGCTCTCAGCAGTGCCTTGAATGTGGACAGTGTGCTTTGAACATATTATGGCTGGCCATGGGGTGGGGACCTGTGTCCTGGGGCAGTGTGTGTCTCTGGCAGTGTCCAGGAGAGCAGCCTCAGAGTGGGGGACGCTACCTTCCTCTGAAACCTGCAGACTCCTAGACAGTTTCCTTCCATTATACCACCCCTACCTGCCCTTGCATGCAATCAGCTTTCTTGTTGGAGGAGTTTGGGGTGTTTCAGCCTTGCAAATCAGCTGTGTTTATTAGACTGCCTTTGTTTTCCCCTTGGAAGATAGGAAGCTCATTAGTAATAAGCACAAACAATCAACCTTTAACCCAGTGTTTACTCTGAGAAGCGGAGATAATTTTTAAAGGGGGACATGTTCAGGGCGTAGCCTGATTCAGAGTGGCTGAGCTGCCAAATCAGGTTCTAGGCAGACTGCATTCCAAGGATTTTGAGGCTCTCCTGAGACAATGTGTTCCCTCCATGATCCCAT
Organism: Pedetes capensis; assembly: GCA_007922755.1. Classification (NCBI taxonomy): domain Eukaryota; kingdom Metazoa; phylum Chordata; class Mammalia; order Rodentia; family Pedetidae; genus Pedetes; species Pedetes capensis. The sequence goes on from VMDO01000760.1 coordinate 17,193, forward strand.
CTCACAGCTAGAAGTGCAAGGGGAAGCTGGGCCACACAGAGGGTAATGTCATTAGTTACAATGGCCCTGGAGTCAGATGATATAGCTCAGGCTCTGGCTCAGTGCTTACTAATCCTGCAACCTTGGGCAAGCTACTTAACCTCAGATTCCTCATCTTTGGAATACAGATAGTAATGATACCCACTTCCTAGGATGAGGATGAGGTGTAAATGAAATAATGTGTATGAGTGCTAGCTGTTATTTACCCATCCACTTACTTAACCCACATGGAGTTAGTAGTTTCCATGGGCTAGGAGCTGTGTGAGGTGATGAGTAAATGAACAGATTCTTGTCTTCATTCTTGAGGAGGCCACCATTTAGTTATTATAAAGCAGTATGAAAAATGCACATAGCAGGGGTCTTTGGGAGCACAGGGGAGTGACCTAACTATTGGAAATGCTGGTGATGGTGGAGATAGTGGTTGTAGCCATGGTGGCAGTAATAAGATCGTGGTCAAGATGGTAGTGCTGTTATGGTGGTGGTGGTGGTGGTGGTGGTGGTCATGGTGGATGATGGTGTCAGTATTTTGGGTAAGGATGGAAGTAGGTAGAGATGGTAGTAATGATGGTCACAGTGTGGTGGTGGTGTTGGCAATGACTATAATGAGGATGGTAGTCACAGTATGATGGCGGGGAGCTTGTTGATGGTGAGTGGAGATGGTGAAGACTTGGCATGAAAATGGTGTAATAACCTCCAGAAAGTGCAGGGACCAGGGAATTAGACAAGATGACAGACAACCACAGTATGGCGAGATGAGTGAGATGGAGTAAGCATAGAGCCCTGTGGGAGCAGAGAGGAGGGACTCATAACTGAGTCTGGGGTGGGGCTGGTGTCTCAGAAAGCTTCCTGAAAGAGCTAGTACAATCTCAGCTCAGAATGTCCCTGTGTCTCTCATATTTAGATTATGATCTGTTGTTGTTGTTGTTGTTGTTACGTTACATGCCTCAAGTCGACTCTGACTCATAGTGACCTTATGTACAGAGGAAAGAAACACTGTCTGATTCTGTGCCAGGCACATGATCTTATTTATGTTTAAGCCCATTGTTGCAGACACTGTGTCAATCCATCTGGTGGAGGGTTTTCCTTTTTTTTGCTGACCTGCCATTCTCCCAAAAATGATGTCTTTCTCCAGAGATTGGTCCCACCTTACTACATGTCCAAAATATGTAAGACGCAGTTTAGCTATCCTTGCTTCCAAGGAGCACTCTGGTTGCCCTTCTTCTAGGACAGATCTGTTGGTTCTTTTGGCAGTCCATGGTATATTCAATAATTGTCTCCAGCAACATAATTCAAAAGCATCAATTCTTCTCCTGTCTCTCTTGTTCAATGTCCAGCATTCACAAACATATGATGGGACTGAAAATACCATGGCATGAGTCAGGCACACCTTCATCTTCAATGTGACATCTTTACTTTTCAATACTTTAAAGAGATCTTTTGCCACAGCTTTTCCCAAAGCAATGCATCCCATCCTACCTGATCTTGGAAGCTAAGCAGGGCTGGCCTGTTTAGTCCTTGTATGGTAGACCACCTGGGAATACTAGGTGCTGCAGACTAGGGAGAAGGACCTGGCAATCCATTTCCGAAACAATCCGCCATTGAAAACCCTATGAAACACTGACCATAGTATGAGGCATGGCACAGAGTCGGGGAATGTTTCATTCTGTTCTATATGTAGATTATGACCTAGGATTCCTAAAAACAGAGATACTTTGATGTTTCCGTGCACAAGCCTTAATGGAAATTGGCAAAGAACATTCCAGGGAAAGCTTATTGTTTCATGGCTTATAAGCAACTTTAACATGGGTCCATGTTGAGTAAGAACATATTGGGCTGTAAATATCACCCCATGTTTAGTAAGAATGCGTGGGACTCTCAGTATCACTCAGAATCTCATTGTGGTACTGGAAGCAGGACAGAGTGATCAGGGAAAAAGAGGTTCTTGGATTCTAGAGGAATCTCTTCTTTCATCTTCTCTCTTGTCTCTAGAGGAAGCCCCAAATCTGCACCCTACCACAGTAAAGACAGCCACCTCTGTCATCTCCCCTCACTTCTCAGTCTGAAGCACCTGAATGTTCGGTGACAATCAAAATTCTTTTATCTGCAAGAGCAAAATGTCTCCTCAGACAGGTCCTTCCCAACACGGTGTCTTCCTCAAATTCAAGCTTCATCTTCTTTTTGAGAATAAAGAGTCTAGCTCATTTTGGGGTGATTTTGGTGGCTCTGTTCCATGCATTTGTCCTGTTTCATCCCTGTAAATTTACAAGCCATGTCTGCCAAGTGGAGCTCAGGAGATGGCAGAGGAGCTAGGATTGCCGAGGGTCATGGAGTGGCAGCTGGGTGGAGTCCTGGGCAGGAGCTCAAGGAAGAGTGCCCACAGGATTGTATGCCCCCAGGACACCCAAATCTGTTTCCTTCTTTCTTCTTGTTGAGTGGAGTCTGACTCATACAGACCCTCATAGGGTTTTCAATGGCTGTTTTCAGGATTGCTTAGGTAGTGGATTGCCATATCCTTCTCCTGTTTTTGTGGTGCTGGGGATCAAACCCAGGAACTCAGAGAGTGCAGAACAGCACTCTACCAACTGAGCTAACCCCCAGTCCTATTACATGAAATAACACGAATAAAATGCAGCCCAGTCCCTGCCATGTACTTGCTGGTGGATATATAATAGCTGTCACGGTTCTAACCACAGTCCACTCTAGCAAAACAAAGATACGGGACATCTCTGGGTCTCCTAGCGTCTTTAAACAGAGCACCAAGAGAACTGTGGGAAGAAACTTCTATCCCATGGTTCCCTTCTTGGTCCTGTTCTCAAAGTCAAGGGCAGTACTGGGCAGAGGCAGAATAGACAGATTTTCCAGCTTCCATTTCACTAATTGATTCTTACCTTTTATGCCTGAGTCTTTTTGAAGCAGCCCGATTAGAGGAAGGTAGAGAAAGAGGGAAGGGATGAGCTTGTGTAGGATGTCTGGGGTGTGTGAGATCTTTCACTGCATTACAGAGTATGAGCTTTATTATCACCTCGATTACCAGAAAGGTGAAGGGGCTTATTCATCACTGCATTATGGGGTGGATGGAGAAGCAGGAGAATGCAAACCTAAGTTTCCTCCAGCTGCAATTACTTTTCCTGTCTGACCCAATGTTATCTCTTTCCCTACTTCCTCACTACATCTGAATACCTTACATTCTCATCTGAGAACAATGCAGTTATCAGCTAACACCTTGGTTATCAGCAAACGCCAATCGGATTACAGGAACAAGTGCTCCGAACACAGCCAAGGAGGTGGGCAAGCTTCCCAGCTATGTAGGGGCGGGGCACCAGCAGCTGCCTTCATTAACAAGCTGCCTCCTGGCTGGGCGTGGGTCAGTTCAGCTTCAGTGGTGTCTGGAGCGCAAAGACACATTTGCAACGGGCGTGAGTCTGAAACTAAAAACCATCCAGGTCCAGAGCAGGGGCTCCCACTGGGTGCAGGCCTACTATAGTGCTCCTGAGGACATCAGACCACTCTTTTCCTGCAGCTTGCTCCATTTCCCCCTGGAGCAAGCTTGCTCGGGAGTGGAGGAGCACGTCCATTCTCCAGCACAGCGCCTTGCCTCCTGTTGTTGTTGTTGTTAGGTGCCTCATAGGGTTTTCAATGGCTGACTGTTTTGGGATTGCCTTGGGAGTGGATTGCCAGGTCCTTCTCCCATTTTTGCGGTGCTGGGAATTAAACTCAGGACCTCAGAGACTGCAGTGCAGCGCTCTACCAACTGAGCTAAATCCCAGCCCTCGCCTCCTGTAGGATAGATGTATTAAGAGATGTCCCAGCTCCCATTAAAGATCATATCCACGCCACAGTCCCCCAGCCCTTTCAAGGACCTTCCTCCTGCATGTTTGTTCTTTCCTGCTTTCTCATTCATCCATTCTCTCTCATTTGGATCAGAATCCAGCATGCACTCTTGTCTCTCAACTCTAAAAAAGCACTTCCTTTTTCCTTCACCCTCCTTTAGCTATACCAGGCCATGTCCCTGCTGCCTTTTATAGAGCTATGTCTCTAAAGACACTTCTTTGCCACTGTCATTGCCTTACCTCTCATTCATTCTAAAAATATTCCAATATGTAGTGCATTATACCGAGGGGTTCCAAAAATGCCCACACGTTTTAAGAGGTGTTTTCTACGTATTACTTTTCAAAGTTGAATTAAATCATGGTAGGAACGTGTAGTATGGTATTCGCTCAAAAGATGGCATTAACCAGATGAATGCTAGCGCCACTAAGCATACGACACATTCTTAATGCGCCAGAATGGGAAGTTTTCATCCCAAGATACATTTTTGGCACCTTCTACCTACAACATACGGAAGAAAATATGAAAAACTTATTTGTAAATTTTTGCTGTGTACATTAGGCTGAACTATGCTGCAGTGATGTGCAAGCCTTGGAATTTCAGTAGCGCATCAGGCTAGGTATACTGGCGACTCATGTCCAGAACCAACCTGACTGTACAGGAGCAGGCTCAGGAGGGAGCCCTGCTCTAGGCAGCCATCTAGGGACACATCTTCCTTCCCTCTTAGGTCACAGCTGTTTGAATGTTTCCTTAGTGATGCTGCAGAAGGGGAGGAAAAATATATAGGACTGGCCAACATCTCAGTGGCCATGGCTGGAGAATGTAGCTCAGCTATGGGTCCTGGGAGAGTCATGAAACATCTCTCTGTCACTGTTAATTATGATGTGAATAGATGAAATGGTCCCCTGTGACCCCATGATTCAATGTCAGAACTGATTTTATCATATGCTTTCTTAGTGAAGATAAGCAAAACCCAGCTAGGGGAGTAGCTCATTGGCGGAGCATAGGCTTAGCATGGGTGAGGCCCTGGGTTTACTCTCTAGCATTGGACAAATTCCTAAACAAAAGCAGAACCCTAAAACTATTTTTTTGTCATAATCTTGCTTATATTTATGCTTTTACTACATACACATGTAATCCTAAATGATATATCCTTTGTTGTTGTTGTTAGGTGCTGTCGAGTCGAGTCCGACTCATAGTGACCCTCATAGGGTTTTCAATAGCTGACTGTTTCGGGATTGCCTTGGGAGTGGGTTGCCACGTCCTTCTCCCATTTTGTGGTGCTGGGAATCGAAGTTGGGACCTCAGAGACTGCAGAGCAGCGCTCTACCAACTGAGCTAAATTCCAGCCCATACATCCTTTAGTCTTACTAAATAATAACATTATACCAAACAATAATTAAATTGTAGTAATATAGTACATCATACTTTGTGTATTGAACTACATACAATGGTATCACATTGACTCTCCTTCCGTTTGATTTTTTTAACTCAATAATATTTCAAAGAGTTATACAAGGTAATGTAAGAAGCTATAATTTGTTTGACTCTCCCTTCCGTTTGATTTTTTTTAACTCAATAATATTTTAAAGTTATACAAGGTAATGAAAGAAGCTATAATTTGTTTTTGGGAGAAGGACCTGGCAACCCCCTCCCAAAAATCAATCTGCCATTGAAAACCCTATGAACAGCAGAGAAGCACTGACAATAGTGTTTCCCCTGTTGTACAGAGGGTCGCTATTAGTCGGATGCTGACTCGATGGCACCTAACAACAACAACACAATTTGTTTTATAGCTTTTTTGCACTGCTGTATAATATTCCACTGAGTGACTGTTCCACATGCTAGATATTCCTAGACTGTTCCTATTGCTAGATATTCATACTAACTGGGTCCAATGGAGATGTCATTTATTAAGATGAGAAAGGTTTTTATGATGGTTAATTTTTTTTTTTTTTTTGCGGTACTGGGGATTGAGCCCAGGTCCTCACACTTGCATGCTTTGCAAGTGCTGGACCACTGAGCTGCACCCCAGCCCATTTTTTTTAACTTTTTGAGACAGGGTCTCGCTAAGTTACGCAGACTGCCTCTGGTCTTGAACTTGCGATCCTCCTGTCTCTGCCTCTGAGCCGCTGGGATTACAGGAGTGCGCCACTGCACCCGGCTATGATGGTTAATTTTATGTGTCAGCTTTGCTGAGCCATGATGCCCAGATACGTGGTAAAATATTATCCTGGATATTTCTGTGAGGGTGTTTTTGCATGAAATTAACATTTAAATTGGTAGACTTCGAGTAAAGCACATTGCCCGCCATCATGTGGGAAGCCCTCATCTAATCAGTTGGAGGCTCAAATAGAGCGAAGGGGAATTCATCCAGCAGGTGGCCATTGGGCTTGCACTTCAGCACTGGCTCTTCCCTCTCCTCCAGCCTGCCAGTCCATCCTACAGACGTTAGACTTGCCAGTTTCCATAACCATGGAAGCCAATTCCTTCAAATAAATCTCTTTCTATTTATATACACATTCCATTGGTTCTGTTTCTCTGGAGAACCCTGGCTAATACAGTTGTATTTGGATTATTTCCTAAACAAATTTTTTTTTCCTGTGGTGAACAATACTGGTATACACTTTCTTGTCCATGTTTTAGATGCCTGTTTGTAAGATTTTTCTCAAAGACAAGAGTTTTTCAAAGGTCTTAGGAGTGAGAAATAGTAACTCGTTGTCTGATTCATGTTTCTCTGATTACTAACGTGCCTGAGCATTCTTTCTTATGTTTTTTTATTGGCCATCATAGTTCCTTTTTCAGTGAAGTGCTTGTTCAGAGATTTTACCCACGTTTCGCACTGTTTTCCCCTCCCTTGCCTTTTCTTTATTGCCTTGACAGTTATCTATTTGTTCTGAATACTCTTTCTGATTGCAGTTATCTTTCTGCTAAATTGTAGATTTCGATTTTATTTCCTTTAGAGTTTCTGTTAACACTTAAGTCCTTTGACATTGAAGTTCTGTTCACTGAGGTTTTGATACTGAAGTTCTTAAGTTAATAAAGTAAACTCTATCTTTATTTGTGGGAGAAGGACCCTGCAACCCACTCCCAAAAATTAATCTGCCTTTGAAAACCCTATGAATAGCAGAGAAGCATTGATAATAGTATTTCTTCTGTTGTACATAGGGTTGCTGAGTCGGACACCGACTTGATGGCACCCAACAACAACAACATCTTTATTTGTATATTGTTTGAGAAGTCCTTCCCTGATTTGGATCATATAACCTATATTTTCTTATGAAAATTTCAGTCTTCTCCTTCATACTTGAATTCTTAAACTATGAATTATTTAGTTTCTTTGTACAGAATTATTTTGCATGTCCAATGTGAGGTAGGGATACTTTTCTTTTTGGTAGATGGACAGCAGGTTATCTTGCCACAATTTATTGAGTAGTTCACTCTTTCCTTGTTAATAAATAATACCACACTCTTCCATAGGAGTATTTTCTGTTTCTGGGCTTTCTGTACTGCTATATTGGCAAATTTATTTATCCCTGTGCTAATATCTTTATCAGACTAGGGTTTAACTCAGTTAATAAAGTGCTACTCTGTGCTCTCTGAGGCCCTGGATTTGATCCCTAGCACTGCAAAAATGGGAGAAGGACTTGGAAGCCCACTCCCAAAGCAATCTTGAAACAATCAGCCATTGGAAACCCTATGAATAGCAGAGAAGCACTGACATAGTGCCGGGCATGGCATAGTGTCAGGTAGTGTTTCATTTTGTTGTGCATGTGGTTGGTGAGTCACACCTGACTTGAAGGCAGCTAAGAACAATATTGCCTGCAGCGGTAGTCCTGTGGCGTCCGATCCTGTCAGATCTCGGAAGCTAAGCAGGGTGGGGCCTGGTTAGTACCTGGATGGGAGACCACCTGGGAACACCAGATGCTGTAGGCTTGGGAGAAGGACCTGGCAACCCCCTCCCAAAACTCAATCTGCCATTGAAAACCCTATGAACAGCAGAAAAGCACTGACAATAGTGTTTCCCCTGTTGTACAGAGGGTCGCTATGAGTCGGATACCGACTTGACGGCACCTAACAACAACAACAAAGAACAATATTATCTTCATCATTATAGTGATATGAGTGTTGATATTAGACAGCTAAATAAATACTGAAATTAGATAGGAAAAGTTTCCTACTTTATTCTTTAGTTTGTTCTTGGTCCACTGCATTTTTTTGTAAATTTTTGAATTACTATATCAAAAAATTTTAGACATTTTGTAGAATTTTGTTTGGCACTAATATAATCTATAGATCACTTGAAGCAAATTGACACTTGAAAATGTCTTTTATTCCATAAATATGTTTATTTATCTCTTCCATATAATTAGGGCTTATTTCAATAAAGTTAAAGTTTTTTTCCACAATAAATTTAGACATGTTTGTTAGATTTATCTTAGGTACATGAAATTTTTCATGCTATTGTATATGATGCATATATGTGTGTACATATAGATTTGTACATATACATACACACAATTATATATGCAATTGTATACATGTATTTTTTTCTTTTTAAAAACTGTATCAGGGCTGGGTGTGGTGGTGCATGCCTGTAATCCCAGTGACTTGGGGTGGGGGACAGACATAAGAGGATTGCAAGTTCGAGATCAGAGGTAGCCTGCATAACTTAGCAAGACCTTGTCTCAAAATAAAAAATAAAATATGGGCTGAAGATGCAGCTCAGTGGTAGAACATTTGCAAGGCATGCATGAGACCCTGGGTTCAACCTCCTGGTATCACAAAAATAAACCCAACAAATCAAAACAAAACAAACTAAAACCTTTATCATGGAATTAAAAAAATAAGCAAAAGTAGATATGATATTAAATCCAAGGTACCTATCATTCATGTTTAGAAATCATGTATACATGTTCGGTCTTATTTCATCTATAGTCTTATCCCCACCCCCAGAATTATTTTTAAGAAAATCTCAAACATGATATTTCATCTTTAAATATAAACCATATTTTTCAATTTATGTTTTCTGTGTTTTTTTTTTTTTGCTAGAGTATAGACATGCAAATTGTTTTTTTAAATTGGCATAAGGTCTTGTAAACTTACAGATCTCTCTTATTATACTGATTTGTCTGTAGATTCAAATGGGTCTGCTACATAGACTGTCAAATCAGCAGCTAATACAAATTGATTTCTTATTTTTGTCTTTTTAAAACACTTGTGCCTTTTATTTATTGTTCCTGAGGGCTATACTGTGTCCTCCAGTTGGGTGAGGAAGAAATCGTCTCTTTTGTCTTTTTCTTGATTTCAGTGGGATGGTTCCAATATTTTACACTAAGAATGATGCTTATTGTGAACCTAATGGGAATCCTATGTGAGGTCATGAGATTTTGTTCTGCTGTTACCCTCATTTGCTTTTGTTGTTTCATTGGGAGGCTCTGTCTGTTTCCAGTGAAGAGATTACATAATCCTTTGGACACTTGGGGACAACTTCAGAGTTGCTCAGCCTTAACTCCCTCATTCTAGTGTCCATTGTTGCTGCAGTGGCCAATTTCCTGTGAGTCCTAACCAGGCTCACGTAGGACACCCTGACAGAAATTAGCCTTCGTGCCCCCTGCATGCCTCTTCCCTTCCCTGCTGATGCCACAGTGGGAGATAGTCTGGGGACTACATGGCACTCCCCAGCATTTATTCACTGAGGAAAACATTCATCCTTCCCCTGTATGGACAGTCTAGAGGTGTATCTCAAACAGCACTTCCGGCTGTCCCATGAGATTCAATCACCCATGTGGTAGCCAGCTTGATAATTCATCTTGGTGTTGCCTTTTCTGGCAATCCTTCTTGTCCTGACTTCTGCTTCTTGAGTTGCACTCCTCAGAAAGGTACTCATATTTCTGCTTTTTAATTTTCCCCTGGGGCACTCATGTTTGCAATATGGATGTTCTCTTAGTCTATTAATATGTTGAATTACAGTTATAATATTTCTGATGTTAAATTCCCCTTTGCACTTCCTTGGATAGATTAGCCTGTCACAAAGTATGACTTAAAAAGATACATTTCTGGAGTCATTTTGCTACTATTTGATTTGGGAATTTCACTTTGTGTTCATGAGTAAAATTGGTGTGTAGTTTTTCTCTTGTAACATCTTTTTGTCTGGTTTTGGTGTCAGTGGTCTCTTAGCCTCATAGAATGAGTCATGGAATATTCACTCTTTTTTATTCCCTGGGAGGAATATTTATTCAGATATTGAATATCTGAATGGTCTGTTTCTTGGAAGTTTGTGAAAAGTACCTATAAAATCATGTGGGCCTGGTGTTTCTTTTCAGAAAGATTCATATTGCTGTATATGTTTCCTTAATGGTTATAAGACTATACAGGGTTTCTATTTCTCTTTGAATCAGTTTTGGTTACTTACCTTTCCTAGGAATTTATGTATTTTAATTTATACTTTAAAATTTATTAACATTAAATACTCATTTATTATCATGTCTAGGCTCTTGGTTAGTGTTAATTCATTCCTAATTGTTTCAGCCAGCAGCTGTACCACTGTAGCATGTGATCCTGTCAGATCTCAGAAGCTAAGCAGGGTCCAACCTGGTTAGCACTTAGCAGTCCACCTAGGAACATTAGATACTGTAAGCTTGGAAGAAGGACTCAGCAACCCACTCCCAAAAAACAATCTGTTATTGAAAACCCTATGAATAGCAAAGAAGCACTGGCAGTAGTATTTTGCCTGTTATATGTAGGGTTGCTGTAAGTCATATACTGACTCCATGGCACCTAACAACAACAACAACCACCACCACCACCACCACCACCACAACAACAATATTGTTTCATTATACAAAATATATGTACTGTCTTTTTAAAAAAATTGTCTCCTACTGATTTATTTGTATCTTGAGTCTTCTCAAAGAACATACAGCTTTGTTGACTCTTTTTCATGTTTTTAAAAATATGCTATGTTGGTATTCTTCTGTTTTGTTTATAAACTTTTTGATTGTTTTCTTATTCATTTTAATCCCTTCTTATTTCCTAGCACAAGTGTTTAAGGGTATAAATTTGCTTTGAAGGATTGTATTCACTGCCCTCTGTAAGTTTTGGTATGTAGTATTATTATGATTGAATTCTATGTATTTTTAAATTTCTATTTTAGATTCTATTTTCCCATGAGTAATTTATGAGTTTAGTTTTACAATTCCCAGTGGTTTTAAGATATTTTTGTTATGGATGTCAAACTTAATTGCATTATGAGTAGAGAATGTCTATTATATTATATTCTTTGAAATTTATTAATCCTTATCCTTACACTGCATGGTAATTTTAAAGTAAATATTCCATGTGTGTTTGAGACATGTTTTCCAATTATTGGAAACAGAATTCTAAATATGGACTTAAATCAAACCTGTCAATAGGTTGTTCAGGGCTGCATTAAAAAATTTTATTTAGTTGGTCAATGAATCAATGAGATGATAGTTTTGTATATTTCTCCAATTGTTTTATCAATTTTGATCTGTGTAATTTGAGATTATTTTATAAAATGTATGCAAGTTTAGTATTATTATATCAAAAAAACCTTGTTAGCAGTCTGCTCTTTGGTATTGTGATTCTTACATAGTGTTTAGTAGTTGTTAGGAGCTGTCAAGTTGGGTTGGACTCATTGTGACCCACATAGGGTTTTCAATGGCTGATTGTTTTGGGATTGCCTTGGGACTGAACTGCCACATCCTTCTCCCATTTTTGCAGTGCTGGGGATCGAACCCTGGTCTTTAGGAAGTGCGGAGCAGCACTCTACCAACTGAGCTAATGTGTTTATATCTCTTATAAACTGTAAGTGCTGGGAGTTTGGGCAATAAATCTATTTCACCTAGCCTCTTTTTCAATTAATGATTGTCAAATGAAGGGACACCTGAAGGAAGCAACTTCCTCCTTTCTGATATGACAAATGATTAATACTTAGTTATGTGTAGCAGGATCTCTTGTTTATGCAGTGGCCAAAATGTGTGTGGCCAATGTCAGGTTTGTAATGCCTCAGAAGCTGGATCTCAAATATGTGTATTTCCTTTAGTGGTCCTCCTCATTTTATAATGGGCTCCTTTGTGGAGGAATCCTGAGCGTTATAGAATTTTGATGGTTGACTCTGTTTTAAGTTGGTTGAGAATCTTTCTTCCTCCTCATTTTTCCTTGCTGTGAGTTCCATGTGGAACCAGCAAAAAGTCAGTAGGCCCTTTGCTTCTCTGGAGTTAATAACAGAATGCTGATGTAGGAAAAGAGGGGAGGGAATCTATAAAGGACAAAGGGAAGGAGTTCTTCCCATTTTGTGTCTGGAGAAGCTGAAATTACCTCAGGAGTGTTTATTGTCCTCTGAAAGAATCCAAAGGACCTTTAAAATTTTTATTTATTTATTTTTTATAATTCTAAAAGAATAAAGCCTTAAAACCATTTTATCACCGCATGGATTGAGCAAATGAAAGCTCCTTCCCATCTCAGGCCCACTTGTAGATTTGGGGAAGTGGGTAGCTATTTCAAATCAATTAACAAAAACCACTTTCACGGAGCACCTTCTTCAGTTAGGTATTATGCTAAGCAAGATGGTTGCAAAGAGGCCTGGGACTCTTCAAGGAAGTGTAGGTCTTTGGGGATAAGAGGTCTTGTAGGCTACCAACAAGTTCAGTGGACCTCACAAACCAGTGCTTACAAGTGGTATCTGAGGGGCCCCTGGGCTGCAAGATCAAGTTTGTTGAGGCATAACTCATTATGAATAATTTGACATTCATTATCTTTTATTCTTCATAATAGCCCTAGGAATTAACTTTAAATTTTAGAAAAATTTTAATTGACACTATACATTTTTAAGGTACTATGTAGTGTTTTGATATATATTTATGCAGTTGAATAATTAAATCAGACTAATCAACAAATTCATCACCTCACTTATTTATCATTTTTTGTGATGAAAACATTTTAAATCTATTTTTAGTATTTTTGAAATATACAGTATACTATTACTTATTATTGTTTCCACTGTATGTAAAAGATCCCTGAAGCTTGTTCCTCCCATCTAAGTGAAATTTTGTACTCTTTCCCCAATATGGATGTTTTCCTCCTTCACTCCCCTTTCTTAGCTCTGGTAAGTGCCATTTTGTTCTCTACTTGACTCTAAGTTCAACTTTTTTAGACTTAACCTGGCCCAAAGAGGGCCCTTCCACTGTGGCCTCTCACTTTTTCCAGAGGTGGCCTGATTGACTTTCTGGGAATAAGACCATGTAGTATATTTGTCTTTCTGTGCCTGGCTTACTTCACTGAGGACAAGGCCCTCCAGGTTCATCCATGTTTTTGCAAATAACCAAATTTCCTCCTTTATGAGGCTGACTAGTATTCCACTGTGTATAGGTATCACATTTTCTTTATCTACTCATTCAGTGATGGACACTTAGGTTGGTTCCATATCTTGGCTATTGTGAATAAGGCTTCAATGAACATGGAATACAGATGCCTTTGCAGCATACTGATTTCAATTTCTGGAAATTGAAATATAACCAGAAATGGGATTACTGAATTATATGGTACTTCTATTTTTAGCTTTCTGAAGAATGTAAGGCTTAACTTTTATTGTTCCCATTTTTCAGATGAGCTACCTAAGTTTTGGAGAGGGACTCTGCAATTAGGGCTTGACTCCAAACTAGTCGATAAGTAATAAAATAGGTAATATTTACTAGGGTCCTTCTGTGTGACAAGTACTATTTTAATGGCTTTAATACCATTACCTTTAATTATTAAAAACAGTCCTAGGAGTGTTACTACCATTTGTTCCCATTTTGCAGATGATTAAAGGATGCGTGGAAGATTAAAACAAGTGTGTAAGGCTAACAGGTACCAGAGGTGTGGTTTGAACCTGACAGTTGTACTTTATAGAATTTACGCTGTAACCTTACATAAGCAGCAAGACTTAGACCAACAACCTTGGACATGGAAACCCAAGACTATTTTGAGTCCTAAATCTACCTCTGATCTCCTTGCTACTTAAAGTGTGGCCTGCAACATTAGCATTACCCCGGGGGCTTTCACAAATCCAGAATTTCAGCTTCACCTCAGAATCTTCATTCCCCCTGCCTCCCCGGGTGGTTTGCCTGCTCATTGAAGATGAGAAGCACCATCTTAGCAGCTTTACCCAAGTCACAGGCACTCTCTCTCAGCCTCAGTTTCTCCAACTGTTAAGTGAAGATAACATCATCAGCTACCCCCTGTGGAGATCAAAAGGCAGGAGATATGTAGGAAGGCGTTGTAAATTGCACAGTGTTCTACAAAGGTCAAAATCAAACAATGAACCAGAGCATTAAAGCTGTAGAGACAATTTGACAAACAGATAATGCCTTTTATCCCTGGCTTGGTTGAGCAGGAATGCATAGTCCTGTGTGTTATGCAAGAGAACCAGACAGAAGAAATGCCTTTTACAAGCAGTTCCTGGAAATTTCGAGTTTTATCAAGGAATTTGGTTTCTCCAGTTCACTGCCTAGTGAAAATAGCTTCGCCTTTAATAAGGCCCAGATGTTGATACAGCCGCTCACCTTCCCCATTGCATGGATGCGTTTCATACTGAATTTCACCTAAGGAATTTTAGACTTTAAAGATAATAATCAAAAACACTGCTAGCTTCCCTTTGGGATTCTTGCTGATTTGGGAGATCAAAGATGTCCCAACCACACAATGAATGCAGACAGAAAGTTAGGTCTCTTGCCCACTAACCAAGAGATGAATGTGACTAACAATGCCGCTTTAGCACTTTTGTCCCCAGGTAGGTCTGCTCCAAGCTGGTTCTATTCGCACATATTTTTGTAATTTCCCCCAACTGCCCTTCTTCGCCTCATGCTCGCTGCAAACGTGGCTGGCATGCTAACGACATTAGCTTCTGTTTCACATACAATTAAATGGATGCCCTTGCTGGTTAATTCTTGGCATACCTCAAATAGACGTTCCCTGCGTCTAGGAAAAGTAGAAGATGTTTGAATTCCAAACAATGAGCAATTCCCAAGGGCAACTCACGTGGAGTTTCATAGGATGAGAATTTGGCCCAAAGGAAGGGCACCGTTCACGGGGGTGGGGGGGGGGCCCTCACTTTTTCCGGAGGCGGCCTGATTTGACTTTCTCTAAGGAGCTGAGAAATAACACAACTCTTGACTTTTGAGGGAGCCCTGCACTCTTGGAGACCCACAAGGAGAGCCCAGGCTGTTTTCATTACACACTCGCTGGAATGCATGGGATCTGCTACAGGTCACCAGGGATTTCACAAACCCCAGAGCAGGAATGGCAGAAATTTGACTTTTCGAGCCCCAGCCACTCTTCGATTTGCTGCATGTTTTTCCTGCCCTTCTTTAAAGAAACGATTGAGGGAAATGGTCTCTAAATTGCTTAAAGGGCCAGACAATGAGGACATTTTTCTGCTAAGGCTTTTTCCTTCCCTAGGCAATGGTATCTGGCAGGGATGACCTTTTGCACGAAGACACAGGCGTATGCATTGGAAGCTTTCAGTGAGCCTTGAGGTTGGCATCCTGGCTTTGCCACTTACTTGTTAGGTGCTGTTGAGTTGGTATCCGACTCATGGTGACCCTATGTACAACAGGCGAAACACTATTGTTAGTGCTTCTCTGCTGTTCATAGGGCTTTCAGTGGTGGATTGAGTTTTGGGAGTGGGTTCCTGGGTCTATCTCCCAAGCCTACAGCATCTGGTGTTCCCAGGCGGTCTCCCATCCAAGTACTAACCAGGCCCGACCCTGCTTAGCTTCTGAGATCTGACAGGATTGGATGCCACAGGGCTGCCACTTACTAGTAGGGAGATTTGGAAAGTTACTCAGCTCCCTGGAAGTTCTGTTTTTTGACTGTAGAAGAAAGCAAACGACATCTCTGAAGGATCTTGTGGAGATCCTATGTGCTTCTGATGATGCTGCAGACAACCTGTGCATTTCTCTAGAAAGATCTTTCTTCTGTGTAGGAAGTCATTACTGTCAAACTTTATTTTGGGTTATGTTATATTTTAAACCTTTAAGAAGGAGAGTAGAGATTGTTCCTTTTCAGGAGCACACTAGGAAATGCCAAAAAGCCCAGGCCTCAGAAACTGCTCTCAGCGTGCACTTTCGTCACCGCCCTCCCCACACCCCAATTCATTTCAGCAAATGTGTGGGGAGGTCCTGGTCCAGTGAAGGCACTGTGTGTGCTAAGGAATTTGATGACAAAGTGGACCCGGAAGACCTGGCCCTGTGGTCAAGAGGCTGAAGGTCAGTGGGGGAAATAGTTAAGTAAACTGGCAATTATGAAACAGTAAGTTAAAGGCCATGGTGAAGGGGGCCTATACGGGGCTCAGGACACCCCTGGGGAACAGTGACGTGTCCCAATGATGAAGGAAAGAGACCATAGGGTGCTGTGCAAGAATCTGCAAGTGAGACCTTATGGGAATGGGAGGTCAGGGAAGCAGTGTGGAGGAAGAAGGCTGGGGAGAGGGACTTATGTAGCCGGTGAGCCCTGGGAAGGGCCAGGGCTCATACCAGAGGACTGCAGGAGTCCTGGAGGGAGTTTGGATGAATTGAAGGGTAACTGGGAGCCATGGGTTGCTGCTCAGCCTGAGTGCTGAGCTTACTGATTGCCACTGCATCTGGCAGTAAACATTTAAAAGGAGGAGAAGCAAAGACAGAGAATAGCAAATAGTTCAGATCTGAGTAGCAGGCATGAGCCTAAGCCCTTGTTGTTGTTGTTAAGTGCTGTCAAGTCATGTCCAATTCATAGCGACCCTCATAGGGTTTTCAATGGCAGATTGTTTCGGGATTGCCTTGGGAGCGGGTTGCCACATCCTTCTCCCAAGCCTTTAGCTACTATGAATTTTTTAAAGCTTTACAACAATCCTATGATAGATACCTTTAAGTTGATTTTTTTTTTTTTTGGAGGTGAGGAAACCGAGACACAGAGAAGCTATATCACTCGCCCAAGATCACACAGTGAATAAATAGCTGAGCTTGGACTTGACCTCAGTGTGTTTGGCTGCAGCTTCCATCTTTCCCCAATGACCAAGCTGCTAGTTGCTTAGCCAGCCAGTCTCCATGTGCCATTTTGCCTCACCATCCTTGTGTCTCTCACTCCACTGCAACAGAATGAATGCTCATGGCCCAACCCCAAACTCATATACTGAAATCTCAACTCCCAATAGGATGATATTTAGAGGTGGGGCATTTGGGAAGGGATCAGGCCACAAGGATGGGGCCCTCATCAATAGGATTCATGCCTTTATAAAAGGAATCCCAGAGAGCTCTCTCACCCCTTTCAATATGTGAGGACAGAGAGTGGAAGGTGGCTATCTGTGAACTAGGAACTAGATTTTCACCAGACATGGAATTTGCTGACTCATTGACCTCAGACTTCCTGGCCTCCAGAACTGTGAGATATAAATTATTGTTGTTTTTGAGCCACCTTGTCTATGATATTTTGTTATAGTTGTCTGAATAGACTAAGTCACTGCCCAATCAAGGAGGCTGAGCTGGAGAGTCTGGAAGTGCGCCAAGGAGAAAGGAGGCCCTCAGTATCTTGGGTGGGACTTGGCAGAGAGGCTGCAGCCCTTCCTATGATAAGCTGAATGGAATTAATGGAATTGATGATGAAAGTGCAACAAACTCCATGGGGAGTTTTGATGTTCCGAGTGAAGCCAACAGAATCACAGGAAGTAGAGTTATATGGCTGGGAGGGCCTGTTGCTATTCTTTCAGTGACTAGGTCATTCAAGACCTCTGCCTCCTCCTTGGACACAGAAGTGTTTGCACCTCAGGGCCACTTGGTCATTCCTTAGCATGTGGCCTGGCTCTCTCATGCCTCCTTCCCTTGCTCTCTTCATTCCTTCTGCCTGCAAGGCCCTCTCTGTCCAATCTGGCTCAAACTTGCCCAAAAGCCCTCTGATTACCAGGCCCTACCTCCTTTGCACCTCAGTCCTCTCCTGCTGGGGCTCCTACTGCCAGCAACAGCCTCCTCACTGGCTCCTCTGGCCCCTTGAAGTGGACTCTCCAGGCAGCAGCCCAAGGGATTGACAAAGACTCCCTTCTTGACTATAACTTAGGTTCTTCTGAGCCTCTTTCTCAATTAGGCCTTGACCTACACAACTCAGCTTTAGCAAAGAATCCTGTATCCATCACCTTTGATATCTGATCAAATTCTTTATTCTTTACCCTTGGTATCCAAGTCCTCAGCCTTCTTTTAGCAAGAATCCTGTTAGGTTAATTTAGCAAGAGTTTCCTTACCATAGGCAATTTGCCATTCACTGATGCACTCAGTCTGCCCATTGGTTACAAATCCCTCCTTGTTCCTGTTGTACTTGGAGAGGAGTTCAATCTTTCTCCCTTATTGAAATCATCTCTCTCTTGTTGTAATGGTCTTGAATAAAAATCTTTCTTTGTTTTAACAAGTATCAGAATAACTTTCCTTTAATAGGATCTTGTTTAGATGTGAAGTCAGTCTTATGGTAAAATCCATAGCTTTTTCCATGATGTACAACCCATCCTAGGGCTAGTCTCTGATGAGATCTTTGGTGTCATCTTTTTTTTTTTTTTATCATTTCTGTGTTTTTTTAAATTAGCATACATTTAGTGTACAAAAAAGTTTAACCACGATATTTTTGTGCATATATTTTTTGATCATATCCACCCCTCATTGCTCTCTCTTGTCACCCTTCTCTTGTCCCTTTCCTCTCCCCAAATAGTTCCTCTTTTACTTACATTTCTTTTCTTTTTAAAAAAAATCTATACTCCACATATGAGAGAAAATATGAGATATTTATCTTTCTGAGTCTGGCTTATCTTGCCTAACATGACAATCTTCAGTTCAATCCATTTTCCTGCAAATGACATAATTTCATTCTTCTTTATGGCCAAATAAAACTCCATGGTCTATATATACTACATATTCTTTATCTGCTCATCCACTGATGGGCATCTAGGCTGATTCTCTACCTTGGCTATTGTGAATAGTGCTTCAATAAACATGAATGTGGAGGTATCTCTGTTGTATTCTGACTTTAATTCTTTTGAGTCTATACCTGGGAGTGGTTATAGTCGATCATATGGTGGTTCTATTTTTAGTTTTTGAGGCACCTCCACACTGATTTCCATAGTAGATGCACTAATTTACATTCCAATCTGGGATCCTCTTGTGTATGCTTCTCCAGTCACTGATTTTTACCATACTCATCCCACCCCCATTCCTTGTATTCCCTCCATCCCATATTTGCACTTCTTTCCTCTTCCAGAAACACAAATGTTCCTCACCTTATCATGGCATTACATCCTGATAAAGTGAAAATATTGTTAGTGGCTAATGTCTTTAATCCACTTAGCTTACCAAATGTCATAACTTTCTCAGTGAGTTAGGCTCATTCTCCCCTTTACAGGAATAGGAATAGGAGTGAGATTAATTTGCTCACTCAAGTTTTTACAGCTCATCTGTGACAGAGCTTACCCTAAGGTGACAATGCCCTGTGCTCTTCTGGGAGTTGTAGCCAGTGGAGGGCCTGTCTGTGAGGTGGGATGGAACATTTCCTCCTCTTCACTGTCCCTTCAGAAACTAGGATACAAAATGGGAATTTTTGGTAATGGGACAGAATCCCAGGCAATAGAGGCCCATCTTGGCAGTGTGAAAAGTCTGCTTTTCTGAAAAATGCTTCACTTATAAGATCAAAAAAACTCTTTCCCTCTAGACAGACCCCCAAAACATAACTCCAATCCTACAACTTCATGGGGCTGGCAGATTTTATTATTAAATTCTCTTACTGTTAGCCAGCCAGATACACTCAGAAGATGCAGAATAATGCACAAAAGAGCTCTTTATTTTTAGTTCAAGTCCCTTCTTCCAGCACTCATAGACAGCGCGTGGCACTGGAGGATGTGGAAGCAGCTCTGCCTCTCTCCTCCTCCACCTTCCCGTGGGTATAGATCCCTTTCTCTCACCTGGCCAGGTGGATCCTTTCTTATGGTGACAGACAATGAAAAGGTCTTTTTCTTTGGCATTTCCTTCACTTAGCTTCTCTCTCCTCTTTCCCCTGCCTTTAGACTGTCAGAGCATTTGCAAGACATTTGTATCACTTATGCTATGGTAAGAGAGTTCCTGGCTCTTCCTGTGCTTTACCATGAACCCTCTTTTAATCTTATTAGTATATAAAGGTGTAGCTGGGCTTTAATATCATGAGCATAATTGGGTGGTGGGGCCAGCCAGAGTGATGGTGACTGGGCCCCAATCTGCTCACCTCAAGACTATCTGCTCTTGCTCTGGTTCTCCTTTTAATTCTAAAATAAAACATCTTCTAAGTTCCATTCTGGGCCCGTTTGTAAAATCACTTTACAAAGGAGACCAAGGACCAAGGTTTGCCATAACTTTCCAGCCTTCTCCCACAGAGTGCAGTCATGCTGGACCCTGTGCCTGTGCTCCCTGGTAACAGAACCACTGGTTTATGTGGCTTCCTCTCAAAACAGAAATAGCAGATTGCTGCAGTACAGGAGTCAGAGGCTTGGGTTTGATGGCAGCTCTGCTGTGGGCAGCTGTAGGACTGCTACTAGGGTGCTATCTTTCCAGACTCAGATTCTTGAACTGGAAGATGACATCGTTGGTCTAGATATCTCTAAGTTACCTTCTAGACATACGCATCAGTGATTCCAGGATGATGTCTATGATGAAGAGCTGGAAGAAATTATTCTTTTTTCTTTTTTATCTTGTTATATATTTGTATGATTTTAAAGCAATGAGGATTTTTTCCCATTTATTGGTAAATGTTGGTGGGTACAGAATAATCCAGCATTTCCTTTTACCATTATGCAGGTATTACATCACTTTTGGTTAGGCTTTTATCAACTTAGGGGGTTTATGGAAACTTTTGACTAATATGTAGTAAAACTCATATGCATATTAAGGTTATGTTCCCCTGTTTTTCTCATGTATTCATGAATATTATTTTTTCTTAGTGGCTTTTATTCTGGGGTTTAGCTCAGTTGATAGAGTGCTGCTCTGCACTATCAGAGGCCCTAAGTTTGATCCCCAGCACACCAAAAACAGGAGAAGGACCCGGCAGCCCATTCCTGAAATAATCCCAAAATAATCAGTCAATGAAACCCCTACGAATAGCAGAGGAGCACTGACATAGTGCCAAGCATGGCACAGAGTTGGGGAATGTTTTGTTCTGTTGTATATAGGGTCGCTATGAGTTGGACCCGACTTGATGGCACCTAACAACAACAACAACAACAACAACAACAACAACAACAACGTTCAGCATGGAGTTGTATGGGGTTTGGACTCTTTGGACCAAGGTTCAAATCCTGGCTTCACCATGAGTTTTCTGCAAGTCACTTTGTGTCTTTGAGCTTCAGTTTCCTGGTGTGAAGTGTGAGGATAATAGCACTTTCCACACAGGATCCACAAGTCCTTCACCTGTAATTAGCATATCCTGGAGGTGTGACCCTGACTTCCTTATTTCTGCCCAGCATGAGGTTGGGGGCAAATTGGCTTTAAGTGGGCAAATAACGCAGAGCTCAGATTTCCCTAAGATAAATGAATGGTCCAAACTAGGGCAGGCAGCCAGAGCAGTCTCAGTCACCCAAAACAGTGTCCCAGGACTCTGGGGAAAGTCAAAGGAAAGGATCTGAACCCAGAATTAATGAAGGGGAGAACCATGGAGGCTTTGATATGTTTGTCTCTGAGGTCTGGGAAGGATTCATGAGAGAGAAAGGTGTGTGGAGGGGTTCAAGAAAAGGTAGTAGGGGAGAAGGAAAGGGAAGGGAGAGAGCTGTGGTATAATAATCAGGCTCCTTTCAGTTACAACTGACAGAAAACCAACCAACTGACTTAATTAGAAAACAAACAAAAACCAAAAACAAACCAGACAACTACAAATTAAAGCCATCTTGAAATACCATGCTTCAGTGATCAGCCTGGCAAAAATTTTGATCAGCACCAAGTGTTGAAGTGGATGTGGAAATAATCCAAAATTCAAATGTCCATTAATATTTGAGTGGATCACTAAATGCTGATATACACAAAATGAAATATATCCAAGGCAGTGACAGTGAGTGAACACCCTCAGCCATAGAAAGAATCTCAAAATATATTTTAAGCAAATGATAGGAGTAATCAAAGGACTGACAGTATGATTTTATTTACATTAAGTTCAACAACAAGCTAAAGTGAACATTATATTATTTAGGCATAGATATAGGATGAAACTATATAAAAAAGCAGGACATTGTCAATGGAAAAAATCAAAATAGAAGTTATCTCTGGGAGAAGATTGCAATTATAATGAAGGAAAGGAACGTGTGTAGTTTCTAACATAAATATAATCTGTTTCTTAACCTGGATGATAAGTTACATGAGTGTTTGTTGTTATTCTTAACATATGTTTTTATAACTTTTTGTAAATATATTCCACAATGAGAAATTTCTTAAATGCGAAAAAAAAGAGACACATACAAAAACAAAACAAAAGGGATAGTAGGAGCAAAATGGCTGCCTACAGCTCCAGACTCACCCTGTCCTCTCAGTAACCCCAGGGGAAATGGGCTTCTCTATCTGTTTTTTTTTTTTTTTTTTTTTTTTTTGGTGGACTTGGCATAGCTTGATCAAGCTTGAGTCCCCTGGCCAGGACAGCGGGATGACAGTATCACTGAACCAAATGGATTAAAAAATGGAGAAATTAGTTTCTCAAGGAAAATCTGGAAGTTTTAATAAAAGAACCACTGGGTAGGCAAAAACAGTAGATCACCACTACACATGATGAGGGAGGTGGGGGGAGAGATAGAGAGAGAGAGAGAGGGAGAGAGGGAGAGAGAGAAAGTGAAGGGGAGGGGAAAGTGTACAGACATGAAGATGGGGAAGTTCATTTGAGAAAGTATGAGGGAGGAAAGAAAGAGGATGTTTGAGAAAACGTATAGTCAGCTGTGTGTCACTGTGGCAGAGAAACTGACCAAAACAAACTTATGAGAGAAAAGGCTTATTGGAGCTCATGGTTGGATGATCACCATCCATAGAGGCAGGGGTCACAGCAGCAGGGAAGGTATGGCAGGACCTGCAGCAGAGAGAACTGTGGGTCTGGGGTAAACTCCAAAGGCCTCCTTCTTGGGACTTGCTTCTGCAAAGCTAGAATCCTACCTCCCAGAGTTCCATTGCCTTCACAAACAGTGCCACCACCTGGGGACCAAACATTTGAACACAAGACCTTTG
The DNA here is from genome assembly GCA_007922755.1 of Pedetes capensis. Taxonomy (NCBI): domain Eukaryota; kingdom Metazoa; phylum Chordata; class Mammalia; order Rodentia; family Pedetidae; genus Pedetes; species Pedetes capensis. The sequence continues at coordinate 40,295 of VMDO01000760.1, forward strand.
GGGAACATCTTAGATTCACACCATGGCACTCTGCCCCTGGCCCCTGAAGGTCCATGGCCATCTCACAATGCAAAATGCCTTCAGTCCAACTTTAGGAGTCCCCAAAGTCTTAACAGTCTCCACCATGTTCAAAAGTCCCAGGCCAAAGTCTCCTCTGAGACTCAAGGCAAACTTAGCCATGGGCCCCTGCAAAACAAAAACCAGGTTACATACTTCCAACATCCAATGACACAGAGGAAGCATTCCCATCCTCAAATGGAGGAATGGGGCACAGAAAGGAAAGATTAGTCTGAAATAAGACCTAGAATCCACTGGACAAACAAGTCTTGTGGCTCCAAATCTGGCATCTGGTACATATGACATTATCTGGGCTCAAACAGGCTTGGGCAGCTCCATCCCCAAAGCTCTGCCATTTTTAGCCCTCTTGGGCTGGCTCCACTCATTGCTGGTAGCTTTCCTGAACAGATTTTTATTTGCTGACATCTCCAATGTCCAAACGTCCCCATTACTGCTTAGGCTCCACCCTCAAAGCTTCATGCATCAGCTCTTCAGAGGTTCTCTGCAGGGCACATGACCCTGGTACACATTACCTGGCCTCATAGGCTACTTCTGGAACCTTGGTGGCAGCCTCCATAATTCCTTAGTCCTTGCATTCTTCATGCCCGCAAAACCAGCAAAACCATATGGATGTTGCCAAGTTTTCCTGCTAGCTCTAGTGGTAGCTGGACCCTTTTGAACCACAGCTGCAGTAGGCTCTGTGTTCCCCAGGTGGAGAAATCACTTTCCTGGGCAGACTCTTCAGGAGTGTGTCCAGGAGGCATTTGCTTTTCAGATACTCTCCTTTCAAATGGGTTTTCAGCTTTACACTTTGGAGTCTTAGATGGAACAGGTCTGGCTGACCCCTTCTTTGCCCCCAGGGCATTTCTTCTATTGTTTCTTCTAAAGATGCTTATCTCTTTAACAATTCTGGCCTGCCTTCTCAAACCAGCCTTGTCAGTAACCTTAGACAAGCTGTGGGATTCTTTCTCTTTAAACTTCACATTTTCCAAATCTTTCTATTCTGCCATTTTCTCCGTTTTTCCATTAGAGATCTAGCTAAACACAATAAGCAATAACCAAAATACAGTCTCAATATTATGCCACACTCATGATATTTCCTCTGCCAAATTAACTAGTCCATTATTTTAAAATTAAGCCTCATTCAACTCTTTAGGACAAGGGCAGACTGCACACAAGCTCTTTGCTAGACTGTAACACGAATGGTCTCAAGTCTAATGGCAAAGAGTCTTCATTTTCCCCTGAAACTCTGTTAGCCTTATCTTCATTTCTATTAGCCGCCACATTCTGGTCTCCCTTATTCCCATGAGAACCATCCCTCAGTCTCTGCTTACAGCATTGCAGGGCTTCTCTCACTCACATCTCTAAACTTCCAAACTCCTCCCACAAACAAATTCCAATGGCCTAAGAATCACATGGTGAGGTTTCTGCACCACAGCAACCCCACTCTCTGGTACCAGTTTTCTGTGTTATTCAACTGATGCATTGCTGTAGAAGAGAAACCCACTGAAACAAACTAATGGGAGGAAACATTTCTGGGAACTCATGGATAGAGGATCATAGTCCATAGAGGCAGGGAGCAGTGGTGGCAGAGCCGGCATGGCAGGGCCCCTCACATCTTGGTGATCAGGAAGTAGAGAGAATGATGGGAACTGTGGGAATGGGGGAAACTCCAAAGGCCCATACCCTAGGAACTGCTTCTGCAAAGCTATAATTCCACCCTCTAGTGTTTCATAGAGCCTGAAGGTGTACCACTGTGACATCTGATCCTATGAGATCTCAGAAGCTAAGCAGGGGCAGGCCTGGTTAGTACTTGGATGAGAGACTGCCTGGGAGTACCAGGTGATATAGGCTTGGAAGAAGGACCTGGCAACCCACTCCCAAAAAACAATCAGCCATTAAAAACCCTATGAATAGCAGAGAAGCACAAATAATACTCTTCCTCCTATTGTATGTAGGGTTGCTATGAGTTAGACACCAACTTGAGGGCGCCTAACAACAACAACAATGCTCCATAGCCTCCACAAACAGTGCTACCACCTGGCAAATAAATGTTCAAACACATGATCTTGGGAGGACATTTTGGATTCAAACCATGATAGAGAGGATAGAGAGGAAAGAAAGAAGGAAGGAAGGGATAGAAAGGAAAGAAAGGAGGAAGAAAGAAAAGGAGAGAAGACAGGAAAAAGAAAGAAAAAGGAGGGAAGAAGTGAGGGAGGGAAAGAGAAAGAAAGAGAGCAGAAGGGTGGAAGGAAGGAAGAAGCAAGGGAGGGAGGGAGAGGTGTGTTATCTGCACGTGCACGTAAGCAACAGATACTTGAATAATACAGGAGTGGCGAAGCTCTGCTACAACTTCATGTCATCACCTGGGACCCACCAAACAGACCAGATTAAGAAGAGATGAGGGCTGGCTGCAGTTCTTCCTCCTCGTCTCTGTCTTGCATCAACATCACCTCATCTGCATCATCCTTGCCTCATCCTATCTCCATCACAGTGGGATCCCATAGCATCTTGGGAAATGATGGAATTGACTCGCCAATGTCATTGGCCATGCTTTGGTCTCGGAGCTCATGGGCTTCCATCTGCTACGTGTTTCCAGCACGTGGCTGCCTGTGAGCACCCCTGCCAACCTTAGCATTAGAGAACAAAGGCTTAGATTTGACATGAAAAGGACAGCTAAGGAACATCCCTGACCTGGCTACCATGGCTACCACCATTCCTGAAGGAGCAGAGATTCAGTCTGGAAGATATGCTTGGTACTTGAAAGAAGTCTTTTATCCAGGCAAGAGGGCATAAACACATCTGTATGGCATTGATTTTTTCCCCCTTCTCTTTGTGGGATTTGGAGTAGGGCTGAGGGGAGGAACAATGAAAACCTGTGAAACATCTAACACAGAGTTGGGGGTGTGGATAGGCACCTTTTAAGGGGAAATGAAAGGTGAAATGCCAAATTTAGTTTGGCTCTTCTCTCCTTCTGGCACCATTTTTTCTCGTACATTCAACCTGTATTTTCCTTTCAGCACTGGTTGGGGGTGGATCATGTAACATTCCTACTTTGCACATGGATGGCTTGCCTTGTCTTGAAAGGGAAACATCCACTGCCAACAGAAACCACACGACCTCCTGAGTGGGAGACAGTCTTAGGATTCTGGCTCCCAGGATGTTTATTTTGGTTACTGTTTCATGTCCTGAACACTGACTGGGGTCCCGTGACTCACAACTAAATGGGATCAGAATCTGAAGACCTGACACCCCTGCTGGAAACACAAAAGTGGTTGCTATACAAGAGAAAAAATTATAATTAAGCAATTAGCCACTGGCACAGGGGCGCAGCCAAGTATATCCATGTGTCAGGAAGAAAGGGTTTGGTACATTATGTTTGGGAATGGGTTGGGGTATTTTTGCTGAAGGCCACCATGCCTGTTGGTGCAACTGGGGCCCCACATTGGTGTATTAGATGTCTTGGAAAAAGATTCAGTGTAAAAGATCAATTCCTACTGCAGGCAGAAGTCAGATAAGAGAAATCATGAATTTTGCCACACAAGACTCATGAAACCTGACTCTATTTATGTAAAATCTTGAAGGTTGGTTTTAGGCTACCTTTGAAAGGAAGTCTTCCATGAGCCCCTGAGTTATTTTTTAAATACCATTTTGATTAGGATATAATGTACATACCATAAAGTTCATCTTTTTAAGTGTACACTTTAGTGGTTGTTAATATATGTATACAACGGTGCAACTACCATCACTAATTCCAGACCATTTTCATTAACTCAAATAAAAACTCTGTACCCAGTAGCTTTCCATTCCTCTCTCTCTCCCCTGCACTGGATTCTTCTTAGGCACTTTTCCTGAGATGAAGAAAGGAAATATTAGCAGACGTGTTGTTTCTTGTGGAGGTAACCACTACTTTCTTTTATGTCTCTCTAGATTTGCCCATTATGAACATTTCTTATAAATGGAATTATATAAATTTGCAGTCTTTTGTGACCAACTTATTTCATTTAGCAAGTTTTCAAGGTTTATCTGTGTTGTCCCCTGTATGTCTGTCCACTTGTCATTCTGTTATTGATTTCTAATTTCTTTCCATTCTAAATTCTTTCTAAACCATTGCCATAAACTAAACATTGTCTCCTTAAGTTTAGTAACATACTCATCTTTGTGTCTATGACCATGTCCTGTTTACTAGGTACTTTCTTCATGTTTGATGAGTGAGTGGATAAGGTTAGAAATTTAAAAAGTATTAAACTTGTTATGAATTTTCCATAGGGGCATGACCCAGAGAAGGATAGAAAATAATTCTAATAAGGCATTTATGTCATCTCCATTTTATAAAAATACATTGTTTAGTACTGATGCCCTATTGTCTTGGGGAAACCGAGACAGTACACCACAATTATGACTGTGTTGCTGGTGAGCATCAGGCACCATCTTGGAGGCAAGAATAAGATGCGAGTCCCCCTTGGGTGACCTGACTCAACCTTCCCAGTACAGGGAGAGAAGCTGGGACAGACAGCAGATTCCTGGCTGCATCTGTGATTGAAGAGAATAGGAGAAGTCAGGTTGAGAGACAGGACCCTGCTGTTCTTTCAGTATAATAACGCTGCCTCCTGATACAGGCAGCCCAGTGGATGTCGGGATCCATTGGCATCACCTGTTAAGTTACTTCTTTTTCTCAGATAAAGGATAGTGGGATGGAAAGAGAAATTGGAAAAAAAAATCACTCTGCTAACTCCTCTTGCAGAATGGATCAGAAATTTCCCCTTATTACAGGACTAATTAGAAAATTCCTCAAATTGGCTTGAATGAAGAGTTTATTAGTCCAGGTGATTGGAAAACTCAAGATTTCCCAGGAATATGGTTGATGCTATGAGAACTGAGTTTCTCTTCATCTCTGCCTTTCAACATGGTGGCTTTATTCTCAGGCTCTTCATAGTGGCTCTTGGCACTCCATGTTCACATTCTTCCAGATTCAAGTCCTTCAGAAAAGATGATGTTCTGTTCTGTTCTCTTCTTTGTTCTTTTTCTTCTTGTCTTCTTTTGTTTTCTTCTTTATTTTCTTTCTTTTTCTTCTTTGCTTTTCATTTTTCTTTTTCTCCTTTCCTTTCCTTTCCCTTCCATTCCCTTCCCTTCCCTTCACTTCTCTTCCTTTCCTTTCCTTTCTTTTTATTTTCTTGATGCTGTGGATCAAACCTGGGGCCCTGTGTGTGCTAGGCAAGTGCTGTACCACTGAGCTACAGCCTCAGCATTTGATTGTTTGAAACAGGATCTCACTATGTATCTCTGTCTGGCCTTGAACTTGCTATATATAGCCCGGGCTGGCCTTGAACTCATGATTCTCCTAGCTCTACCTCCTGAGTGCTGAGATTACAGGTATATGCCACTAAGCCTGACTGAGGATGTGTTTCTTTATCAGAAGCCACAACAAAAGAATCACTATATTTCAATGACTCTAAGTGGGTGATGTATCTACCCCTGAACCAGTCACCATATCCAGAGTCACACAATGACCCAAGTAACCCCTTGTGAATCTGTCATTGGCTCAACTCCATCTAAAGCATATGTTAGTTTAGTAGGGGATAGGTAGCTCTGGAAAGAAAAATCAGGATATCATCCAAGATAGAGGTGGAATGGATATCAGGTGTCAAAGGAGATAGACTCTTGCTTTCTTCCCTCCAGGGAAGTATGAGAATATTAAGAACTGAAATGATTATACCACTAGCACCTGTGTAGGTTTTGGCTGCTGGGAAAATGTGGCTATAAAGCCCTTTTAATGGGGCTAGTCGAAATCAAGATATAAACTACATATTACATTCTGAAGATTTGTTAAGAAAAAAGGATATAAGACATCTCATTAATGATTTCTTTATGGCGATTACATGTTGAAAGAATATTTTGAATATATGATTAACTTGAAATACTATTAAAGTGATACTCACCTGTTTCTCTTTAATTTTTATAAGATAGCTATCCGAAAATTTGAAGTTACATTTGTGACTCACATTTTATTTCTATTGGATAATACTGTTCTGGATGTCTTTGGATATACCTTTCAATTGCCATATTGCAATTTTCTTGAGGTTTTAATTGTGCCTTATTTCTTATTATTTCCTTAGTAGAAGGCCTTATACATGCCATAGACTTGATAAATGTTGCTTAATGAATGAGTTTGTCTGCCTTTAATGATTGCTCCTTTTCAATAGGATGCATACAAATTTCCTCAGCAATTTGACTACTACTGTCTTTAAAACTTACATCCAAGGATAGGTTGTACCACATCTTCTAAGTCACATTCTACTCCACAGGCCTTGGAACTTTATTCCCAGGATAGTCTGTAGAGGTGATGGAGCTCAGGACACCGAAGGGAGATATAAGTAAGATGTATGTAAGAGTATGTGCAGATGAGACATGCTGTCATACAAAAAGAGTTGTTCCTGTCTCGGCATTTAACTTCATAGCTAGAGAACCCTCATTCCCTAAAACTCTTTAGAGTTTTAGGAAATAGCTGTGGCATTTCCCCCATTAGATTAGTTATTGGTATACATACAACTTGGCTTTTCCTAAAACTTTTCCTAATATTCCCATAGTTTATAAGCTTCCTCACCCCCTGTTTTGCTTAAACTAGTTCATTTGAATTTCATTCACTTTGGACAAGAAGTGTTATAAGAACCCAGTTGTCATAGGACTTGGCTCATGCACTGTGCATAGTAATTGTTGGTTGAATGCATGAAAGATTCTGTAGCCCTAGTCCAGAGAGCAGAACAGAGAAGCAACAAGGAGCCAGATCTCCTGGCAATGTAATCAGCATTCTTTTTTCTGATACCATCCTGGATCTAAGAGAGAAACACTAAAGAACTGTACACCTTGTGACAAAGGTGATATCTGCTTTCCTTCTCCAGGCAGTTTTCCTGTGGAAGGAAATGGAAAAGACTATGGGATTGGGGCATTTCTGTTGTATCTGTACTTACTGCCTATAGCCATAGCCCTGTGGCATCCGATCCTGTCAGATCTTGGAAGCTAAGCAGGGTCAGGCCTGGTTAGTACCTGGATGGGAGACCGCCTGGGAACACCAGAAGCTGTAGGCTTGGGAGAAGGACCTGGCAACCCCCTCCCAAAAATCAATCTGCCATTGAAAACCCTTTGAACAGCAGAGAAGCACTGACAATAGTGTTTCCCCTGTTGTACAGAGGGTCGCTATGAGTCAGATACCGACTCGACGGCACCTAACAACAACAACAACAACTGTACTTACTACACAAAGTTTGAGGCATTCCCTCAGTCCCCCTGTAGCCTCACAGAAATAACACATGTGCTAATGTTTCCTGACTTCTTCTCAGGAAGAGTGGGAAGAGAACAATGCAGACACCATCTTTTCTAGGAGACCAAGCATACCTAACTTCAGGCATAAGTGAATCTACATACTTACAAGGTTTTATTTAGTAGCTACTTCTCTTCATCTGTCTCTGCCTTCCTGGGCATTGAATTTATTCTTAGGAGGGGATTTACTGTTGAGGTGATCTCGGGAAGCTCTAGGTTTATATACTGACCCTTGACTGGCTCTTCCTTGGTCACACCAACAACCTTTCTATGATAAGCTCTTCTTCTTAGACCCACTTAGGTCATATTTCCACTGATGAACCATTTCAGTGGTTCACTGTTAAATAATTCAGCCAAAATGCATTGATTGCTTTCCATGTCTCAGCAGTTTATCAGAGATATGCCAAGAAAAGCCTGCAGCATAGCCCTGTGGAATCCGATCCCGTCAGATCTCGGAAGCTAAGCAGGGGTCAGGCCTGGTTAGTACCTGGATGGGAGACCGCCGGGAACACCAGGTGCTGTAGGCTTGGGAGAAGGACCTGGCAAACCCCTCCCAAAAATCAATCTGCCATTGAAAACCCTATGAACAACAGAGAAGCACTGACAATAGTGTTTCCCCTGTTGTACAGAGGGTCGCTATGAGTCCGATACCGACTCAATGGCACCTAACAACAACAACAACAATGCCAAGAAAAAGATAAACAAAATCCCTGAATTCATTCCAGAAGTGGAAAATACACACACGCATACATGAACACATGCATGTGTATACATTCCCAATAGAAAAGTGAATAAACAATCTGAAAATATATTAGATAATGATAAAGTGCTATGCACAGGATTTAAATAAGAAGATATGATAAAAAGTAATTGGGTTTCTAATTCAGATAGTGAAGACAGACTGGCAACTGTGGTTGCCTCTGTATCACTTTGGAGACAAGTGAAGATCCAAACCAAGTCAGAGAGAGAGAGAGAGAGAGAGGGAGAGAGAGAGAGAGAGGAGGGGGAGGGAGAGGGAGAGGGAGAGGGAAAGGGAGAGGGAGAGGGAGAGGAGATTAGCTTCCTAGGGGAAACTAGAGAGACATTTTTAGAATCAAAGAGAATAGATTCTAGGTAGAGAGAAGTAATTTTTGTGGACTCCATGAATCCTTTTACCAAACATACTGGTAATTTTTATGAGGTGCCTTCAAATAATAACCTAAATAAACACAAGTAGTGTTTCCTCAGGACAAATGCATTGTGGAAGTTCGATGTAATCCCAGGCTGTTTAGGTGAAACTCAAGATTGCAAATTGAGGTGATGAATATCAGAAAGCACCCATGTGTGAGGTCATCTCTCCTTTAAATTTCCTGTGTCGATGACTTAAATTCCTGAAAGCCCCTCCCCCTGCACCCTAGATAAGTCTGGGGCACCTTTGCCAGTTCCTCCCAAGCACCTATCTATTTGAATTCTGATCCTCTTACAAACAACCATTTGAAGGAAAACATACCCAACTCTGAAAGAATAAAAAGAAAAATTCAGCTACATAGTTGAATAAATCCATATAGAAAAGAACCCACCCCAAAAAACCAACAACATCTGTGGAGACAGAGTTTTGGGAGGCCCTGAGTGTAACCAAATAGGAATTCAGCTTGTTCATCTAAAGTAGATGAATCTATTCAGTTTCTAGTTTTCTCCAAGATTCTCTTCCTCTATTTCTGCACATTGTCTCAGCGAGGATTCTTCAAGGGGCAGGAGGATATATAGGGATATTTATATACATATGTATATGAATATATATAATTCATAAATATACATGAATTAGCTTGATTTCAGAGGCTGAGAAGTCCCATCATCTGTGTTTTGAAGGCCAAAGAATGAGGAAGACCAGTGGCATAATCCATCCTGAGTCTGAAGGCCTAAGATTTGAGTATGGGGGCTGGAGGAGAGAGAGTGCCAACATAAGTCCTAGGGTGTAAAGCTCAAGAGCTCTTATGTTTGAGGGCAGAAGAAGATTGATATCTCAGCTCCAGGAAAGATATAGATAGATAGATAGATAGATAGATAGATAGATAGATTGGATAATACTCATCCACAGTGGTAAAGGGCAGACCTACATCTCCCTCCCTCCCTCCCTTCCCTCCCTCCCTCCTTCCTTCCTTCCTTCCTTCCTTCCTTCCTTTTTTCCTTCTTTCCATGGGTGTCTCCCTGTGTAGTCCAGGCTGGCCTCAAATTTGCAATATTCTTTTCGCAACCATCCTGGAATTACAGGCATGTGCCACCATATCAGAAACATCCCTTAGAGACATACCCAGAAATAATGTCTAACTATATATCTAGGCATCCCATGGCCCAGTCAAGTTATCACAAAATTTTGATCACACATATCTAATGGGATTATTGATATGGTTTTATGGTTTTCTCAAAAGCAAAACAAAACAAACACACAAAAATCATAAAAAAAAGTATCAACTTATTTCAAAGATGAGATCAGGTTTTGGTCAGATTCTTAACCTAGTACATTTGAAGTCCTCCATGCATGACCCTACCTTAACTCTTAGATTTTGTCCTTCTCTACTAGCCACTGTATTGTTTGCTTTGGCTAGAACAAGTTCTTCACTCTCTCTTGCATGTCTGTGCCAGGTCAGCCTCCACACTTTTATTTATGTTGTGATACCACTGGATTCCCTCTCTGATTCTCTCCAAATCCCATCTATCATTCAAAGGCCTACATCAAGTCAGTCTTGTCCAGGAAATCCTTCCAAACTAGCCCTCTGGGTTTCCATCATGTTTTCTTTCTCTCAACAATTTGGACTTAAGTTGTAGAGAGGAAAATGAGGTGAAAAGTCTATTCTCTTAGTTCATTCTTTTAAGGAGGGAATCACTTTGACTCAAAACACCTTGATTTGGCCATTGAGGGGTAGTCAAGCCCAAATGACATGGGTTTTATTGTGCTCACAGGAACAAAGAGAGATGGATCAGTTGCTTAGCCTGAGAGAAAAAGAGAGTCTTTTTTCTTTCTTTTTTCCTTTCCTTTTTTTTTTTTTTTTGCTTGTGGAAAACCTTTAAAAAGAGAAGGGTCATATGCTCATTGTGAAGTTCTTTGTGCTTTGTTGAAGTCATTTTCTTCCCATTTCCCTTCTCTCTTCCTGTGATGTCTCCTTCTTTCTTATTCTCCCCACTTGCCACATCCTGTCTCATTTAGAACAATTTGCCTTATCCCTTCATTCTGTCTACTACTGTCTGTCAGCACAACAAAGACCCGACAATGGACCAAATGATGGAATGATCACTCCATTTTCATACCAAGAGGTGGGGTAAGAAGAGATAGATTGCAAATCTTTATAGTTTAGTATATACCCATTTCACATGCATTAGTTCAATACACATAGATCTTATCAGAATCTCTAATTTTTAAAATTCTATGAGAGTAGAGACCATGCCTTTTTTATGGGCACCCTTTATGCCTCCTCACCACCAACCATCCAGACGGATAGCCCTTATTCAATGAATCATAAATGACCTTTGGCAAATTATATGCCATCTACAGGAAGAAGTATGGGAGAAGGACCTGGCAATCCACTCCCAAGGCAATCCCGAAACAGCCATTGGAAAGCCTGTAAGGGTTGTTACGAGATGGACATGACTTGACGGTACCTAAAAACAACAACAACATAGGAAGAGGTAAGTAGGGACTGACGTTGTAAAGACTCTACTACATGCCAATAGCCATACCACCCTGGCATCTGATCTCAGAAGCTAAGCATGACTGAGCCTGGTTAGTCCTCAGATGGGAGACTGCCTGGGAATACTGGGTGATGTCGGCTTGGGACAAGGAGCCAGTAGCCTACTACCAAAACAATCAACCATCAAAAACCCTATGAACAGCAGAGAAGCACTGTCAGATATAGTGCCAGGCATGGCACTGTGTCAGGTAATGTTTTGTTCTGTTGTACATAGGATTACAATGAGTCAGACCCAACTCCATGGCACCTAACAGTAGCAACAACAATGTGCCAAGCAGAATACAAGGCACTTTACATACAACGTCTACGTTATATTTAACACCTACTATGCAATGGTAGGGCTGGGATTTAGCTCAGTTGGTAAAGCACTGTGCTGCAGTCTCTGGGGTCCCGAGTTCAATTCCCAGCACCACAAAAATGGGAGAAGGACTTGGGAATCCACTCCCAAGGCAATCCCGAAACAGTCAGCCATTGAAAACCCTATGAGGGTCGCTATGAGTCGGATATTTACTTGATGGCACCTAACAACAACAATGCAATGGTAAATGAAAGAAGGATGTGGCAATCCACTCCTGAGGCAATCCCGAAACAATCAGCCATTGAAAACCCTATGATGGTTGCTATGAATTGGATACAACTCGATGGCACCTAACAGCAACAACAATAAATGCAATAGTATTCTTTGTAAGGTCTCTTATTTCTCACTGCTGAGCCATGTTACTCAATTCCAGGAATTGTGCACTATGACAACCAGGACCATAACTATCTTATACCAAAGATATCATGAGGATCATTGCACAGATGAGGAGGCTGGGGTTCTGAAAAGCATCAGCTGCTCAAGTTTCCAAAAAGCTGTAGCAGAAACAGAACATCTGCCCTGAACTCTTTGTCTCCATGCATCATGGTCTTTTTCTCTTGTGTCACCACAAAACAAATCTATTTCAAATATTTGAAGATAAGATATGTAGAGGCCAGGAAGCCTATGTTCATAGCTAATGTGCTGTGGAGTATGAGGAGAATGGATGGGTATAGGATGACACACTCCACTCCAGTAGTGCTTATCAGAGGAGATACTATTGGCATTTTTTGGTTGGGCCGGTCTTTATCATGTGGGAATGTTCTGTGCATTGCAGGATGTTTTACATTCTTAGTTCTTGCCCACCAAATGCCAGCAGTGCCCCTTCTCTTTGTGACACTCAAAAATTAAATGCCCTCAGGCATTCCCAAATGTCTCTTGGGGAGTGGTACCTTCTCTCCTTCCTGAGAATCATTGTAGGTCAAGTTGCTTCAAGAAGTGATCTCTTAGGTTCCTTTTAGCTTTACTTTTCCATAATTCTGTACAGAATTGAGTGAATGAGTGAATGAATAAGTGAATAATTGAGAGAAGGTCAGGACTAATCCTAGGCACAGGCTACTTCAGGGAGGGCATATTTGGATGGAATAGTCCTGTGGCTTTGGAGTACTTCCGATCACTTGGGCACTCTGGATGATACCCAAATGGAAGTGTGATGGATGACTTAGATGTGAGATGAAAGGACCCAGAGGCAAACTTCATTTACTCTGCAGTTTACCTCTAACCAGACTCCTTCCTGGTGCTTTCAAGACTGTTAAATGAAGGCTCTGCTCTCCCAACAGTGGCCTAGAATGGGAGCAAGGGAGGGAGGGTGGCACATTGGCCTCACGATAGTGGAATACCATTGCCCTCACCGCTAATGCAAACCAGCTGCTGGCTGGCCCCGGCTTGCGATAGAGCAGGCGGAATTCTTGGACACTGAGTTATTCTTAGAAGCATGTGCACAGGCCCCTGGCAGGGCTCCCTGTGAATGGGCTGTTGCCAGCCCCCTGTCAGGATGCTGTACAGCAGACCTGGGAGTGATTGTTCTTACTTATGAAAAATAACTTTGGGATTTTAATTTCAAATTACCCACAGAGATGGGGCTGGGAGGTAGTGAAGGGTAGTTAAGGGCAGAAAGAATAGGACAAAGGACAGGGAAGAAGGACATAGAGCTTTACCTATTCAGTCCACCCATGCGTAGACACTGGGGTTCTCACCACAGCCAGCCAAGTGAACTAAGTGGACTGAGGTGACCAGCTGTCCGGACCGTGTGTGTGGGCACGGCCACGTGCTTCTAGCTTCTTTCGGTTGAGTGCTTCTGTGTGCTGGGCCCTTTGCACTGAGATCTCATTCAGTGCTCACAGGAGCACTGGGAGGTGGGTACCATTGCCCCTCTTTCACAGGAAGCTGAGTGTTGGAGAAGGAATAGCCAGGGCTCCACAGCTGTCCAGTGTCACAGCCGGCATTTGGACTCAGGCCAGCCACCTCCTGCCTTCATGTCTGTGCTGAGCACCAGCTATACATACGTCAAGGCAGAGCTAGATCTGGTGACTCTGATGCCAAATGAGGGGACTGAATTGCAGACCTCAAGTCTCTCTGTTGTGCTGTCGGGGAGAGAGACAAGCATAGGACCAGGAACGATAACAGATTTGTCTGGCACGAGATCAGAGCTACTAAAAGCTCCACTGAGACATGGCAGGCACTACTTGGATGAGGAGGAATGCCTGGGTCCTACATAGGCACCTATGTGGAAGGCCAGGGAAAGGAGCACTCAAGCAGTGGAGCAGCATGGGGAATGACATAAATATGCTCTGCATCTCGAGGGGCTCAGAGTGCATCGAAGGCCTGGAAGACAAGAGGACCGGCAAGAGGAGCAGGATCTGAGTGTGACCAAAAGCCTTGGATTTTTGTCTTGGGGGAACTGAAAACTCATGTTTCCATTCATGTAGTCATTTGCTCAACCATCATGTACGTACTCAAGACCTACTCTGGGCCCAGCCCTCTACATTTAAAGAGTTTCAAGCAAGAAGCAGGTGCCTGATTTGTACTTCAGGGGAAAAGAAAGGAACCTGGGTGGAAAATCATTAAGAGCATCTCCATGGCGGCTGAGGTGAAAGATGACCCCCCAATGACCAGTGGTAACAGCTGGGAGTTTAAGGGTATACATATCAGCAAAGGAGTCTTCTCCGCTTGACAGACAGGGGGAGTAATGCGCTCATCTCCTCTACAAAACACATCTATGAGCGGATGTTCACATCAAGGAAAGTGCCCTAAAATATGGGTTCATCTCCAGGACACCCACATATTTGGCTCTCATCAGTTAGAAAGCATGCCCATCGAAGACCATTTGTGCTTAGCTCCAAACTTATGTCAGTCTCAGTTATTAGTTATTTAATAAAATACTAACCAAAATTAAACAAATGAGGGAAGGGGTAGAGAAGGGAAGGGAGAGAGGGAAGAAGGGAGGTAGGGAGGGAGAAAAAAAGAGGGAGGGGAACTGTTTCTTTGAATGCTAAGTTGAAAGCTTTGAAAAGTCTTACTAAAGAGAATTGCTAAAATTGCAGCCGCTAAAGAATGCTCTGGAATTAGGTGAGGACGACACAATGAAAGGATTGGGAAAAATCATAAAATTCTAGCAAGATTCCGCACTCCGATTTGCTTTACAAGGCTCCTTAAGGTCTCTCTCGACTTCAAAGAAACTCCTGCTGGAAATGGTAGATGATGCATTATGGGTGTGGTTTATGTAAGAAAGATGACAAGGAGCTGTAGTCAGCAGACCCGTTCTCAAAGAGAAGCCTTGGCTTCACATCAAAAGAGCGGGGAATGAATGTGCATTTATGTTTCAGGTTAAAATTAAACAGGTTTGAAGGAGGTATGTATCATTTTTTTTAGCTTTCTGAAAAATTTTTATTGAAGTATAACATACGTAGAGAAAAGCGATCAGGGGTAGAGGGGGATGTGTTTTTACCAAGTGAACATCCAGTGGAACGAACAACCTGACCAAGGATAGAACTTTCCCAGCACCCCGAAACCTTTCCTTCTGCTTCCTTCCACTCATCACACATTTTCATCTAAAATGTAATCACTATGACTTCTGTTGGGCTGGGATTTAGCTCAGTGGGTAGAGCGCTGCGCTGCAGTCTCTGAGGCCCCGAGTTCAATTCCCAGCACGGCAAAAATGGGAGCAGGGCCTGGCAATCCACTCCCAAGACAATCCCGAAGCACTTAGCCATTGAAAACCCTATGAGGGTCGCTATGAGTCGGATACCGACTCGACGGCACCTAACAACAACAACATGACTTCTGTCAGCGTGAATGCCTTTTGCCCATTATATAAATTAAACCAAGCAGAATGTTCTTCTTTTTGTTTGACTTTTTTTTGTTGCTTGTAATTATGTTTGCAAAACCCATCCATGTTATTTAGCATAAAAATAATTTGCTCAGTCTCATTTTGTAGCATCCTGTGATCCATCTGGTACACAGGAAGAACCCAATAAATGGTGGTCAGAGGGGTTGTGAATGACTGTGAGAGAAATAAGACAACATCTGGACAGCTGTCCACCATCTGAGTCCACATGGCTCTTTGGAAGTGTCAAATGTTCCAATTTGTCTGTCCATTCTACTATTGAAGGGTATGTGTGTTTCTAATGTTTGGCTATTATGCATAGGGCTGCGATAAGTATTTTATACAGGTCTTTTGACGAACATCTGCATGCATTTCTTTCTATCAGGAAAACTGTGGATTCCTAAAGTCATACTTATACTCAGGGTTAGTAGATACGGACAGCTTTCCAAAGTGCTTGTACCCATTTATGCTTGCACTTGTGGAGGGTGAAAATTCCATGGATTCCAACATCTTTATCAACATATGGTATTGTCTACATTGTTTCTAATTTTAGCTGTTAGTGTGGGCATGAGGTGGTATATAACTTTAAAAAGTAAACCTCTGTGAAATAATTTGATCTATAGGAATGTTGTAAGGAGGGCATGGGGAGTTCTTGGACAACCCTCCTGCACTTTTCCCTATTTGTTTACATCTTACCCTGTCATAGTATATTTTCCAAAGCTAAGAAATTGATGGGGGTTCATTAACACTAAGTAACTCTGAGACTTTATTTAGTTTTCACTAGTCCTTCTATTAATGCCCTCTTTCTGTTTCAGGAGCCATGCCAAGGTACCACATTACATTTAGTTATCATGTCTCCCTATTTGTGTCTGGTCTGTGATATTTTTCCAGTCTTCCTTTTGTTTTATGACTCTGATGGTCTTGAGAAATATTGGCAAGATGTACTACAGTATGTCCCCCAGTCTGGGTCTATCTGATATTTTTTTTTGTGACTAGAATGGAGTTCCCCCACATGTCTGTCCACTTGTCATGTTGTGGGGGCTTGCATATTGCTGTGATGCTGGAAGCTATAGTGGACAGGCTTCACCTGAGATTTCAGATTGAGACACATTAGGGAGAAGGATGTAGCAGCCCACTCCTGAAACAATTAGCCATTGAGCCTCTGAATAGCAGACAAGCACTGTTAAGTATAGTGCTGGAAAATGAGCCCCCCAGTCTGGAAGGGATTCAAGAAATGACTGGGGAACAGTTACTTCCTCAAAGTAGAGTCAACCTTAATGACAGGAATGGAGTAAAGCCCCGCATGACTCAAAATGAGAAGAAACATAGTGGCTGCAACATTGGGTTCATACATAAAAAGATTCAGTGCATGGCAATGTCAGGTAGTGTTTCATTGTGTTGTACATAAGGTGGCCATGAGCCAGATCAGATTCAATGGCACCTAACAACAACAGAATAGAGCCAAGGGTTTTTGGAAATAATATCATAGGAGTGAGGTGCTCTTTTCATTATAACATAATTGAGTCCATGACACCCACTTGACATCACTGATTTTGTTAACCTTCATCACTTGGTGAAGGTCATATTTACTAGGTTTCTCCACTGTAACACTATTATTTTTCTTTTTTCTTATTCCATAGTCTGGAAGCAAATCACTAAGCTTCACTTATTCTTAAATAGGGAATGGGGAGAGGGAGATTGAAGATTAAGAAGGCTGGAATATCTGCATATATTCTTTGGAATTATTCTGCAAGGAATGTTTGTTTCACTTCATTTATTCATTCTTATCAGCATAGGCTAATATATATTAATTTTATACATTGGATGATAATTCTACAGAGGGTGCCAAGGAATGTATGCACATTTTGGGATGAAAACTTCCCATTTTGCTGTTTTATGACTATGTTGTATGATTGTTCTGCTGACTCTTATCTCACATGCATATGAATGTCATACTACACCTCGCTACCATAATTAAATTCACCTTTCAGAAGTAATATATAGATAACATTCTTAAAATGTGTACGTATTAGCTGGGCACAGTGGTGCATGCCTGTAATCCCAGAGAACTGGGAGACAGAGGCAGGAGGATCACAAGTTTGAGACCAGAGGCAGTCTGTGTAACTTAGTGAGAGTGCTGCTCTGCAGTCTCTGAGGTCCCAAGTTTGATTCCTAGTACTGCAAAATGGGAGAAGGATGTAGCAATCCACTCTCAAGGCAATCCCGAAACAGTCAGCCATTGAAAACCCTGTGAGGGTCACTATGAGTCGGACTCGACTCGACAGCACCTAACAACAACAACAACATGTCTCAAAAAGTAAAATAATGGGCTAGGGGTGCAGCTCAGTGGTCCAGCACTTGCAAAGCATGCAAGCATGAGGCCCAGGGTTCAACCCCCAGTACCAAAAAAATGTGTATATATTTTTGGCACAACTGGTATTATTTATTGCTCAAAAAATTTCAGCTACAGCCATTGGGAACTCTTTCACTTCCGTCTCCTAAATGTGCCACCTTTCTGGTTCTACAAGATAATACAGGCTCATGTTGTACTTTTCCTACCCAAATCTTAGAATCCCTCTTTTCTCTAAGAAGCCATGATTCTGTTTATTGGAGAGAAGAGTGTTTAGAAACCAAAATCTCAGGGCTTGTTGTTTCACCGTGGCTTTCATTTACATTTCCCATGAGGAGGAGCAGCCTTCTAAATGTTTGCTGGCCGTTTGGTTGTTCTTTTTAATGAAATGCCTATTTAAGTCATTTGCCTCTTTTTCTATTAGAATGCCCACATTTTTTTCCTTGTTGACTTGTAGACGTGTTTTCTTGTTCTTGTGTACTTTGGATGTGAGTCTTTCCTTGGATATGTGTATCACAAATGCCTTCTATTCTGTGGCTTGTCTTTTCATTCTATTAGTGGTGTCTTTGAAAAAACAGACGTTCTTCCTATTGTCATGCCACAATCATTTTCTCCCTTATGGTACTGTTTACTATCCTATGTTATCTTCTAAGAGCTTTGTTGTTTTTACTTTTCATCTTCAGAGCTACAATACACGTGGAATTGATTTTTGTGTGTGTAGTTCGAGGTGGGGTCAAGATGCTTTTTTAAAAGATATGGATATTGGCCAGGCACAGTGGGGCATGCCTGTGATCCCAGCCACTCAGCAGGCAGAGGCAGGAGGTTCGCAAGTTTGAGACCAGAGGCAGTCTGTGTAATTTAGTGAGAGCCTGTCTCCAAAAGTAAAAAAATGGGCTGGGGGCACAGCTCAGTGGGACAGCTCTTGCAAAGCATGCAAGTGCCAGGCCCTGGGTTCAGCCCCCAGTACCACAAAAAAAAAAAAAAAAAAAGATATCTAATTAACCAAGCTCAATTTATTGAAAGACCACCTTTTCCTCACTCCATGCATTTTCATCTTTGTTTCCAGGCTCTGTGTTCAGTTCTGTAGGCTTATTTGTCTGTTCTCTCACCAATACCATACTAACTTAATTGTTGTTGTTGTTGTCAGGGGCCGTTGAGTCGGTATCTGACTCATAGCGACCCTCATAGGGTTTTCAATGGCTGACTGTTTCGGGATTGCCTTGGGAGTGGATTGCCAGGCCCTTCTCCCATTTTTGCAGTGCTGGGAATTGAACTCGGGACCTCAGAGACTGTAGGGCAGCGCTCTACCCACTGAGCTCAATCCCAGCCCTACTAACTTAATTATCATAGCTTAATAGTAAGTCTTGATATCTGGTAGGGTATCCATTTTTTTTATTCTTCAAAATTGTCATGGCTATTCTTTGTCCTTCTCATTTCTATATAAATATTAGAGGAGCAGATTAATTTTAACACACATATTCACACACATACCCCCTACCTGCTGGAAATTTCATTGAATCAACTTGGGTAAGATTGACTTTGTTAAATTATCAAGTTGTCTTCTCCATGAAAATATTGCAGATACCTTTATTATTTATTTAGGTCTTTAAAAATTTCTCTCACAAATAATTTTTAGTGTGTAGTATAAAATATTGTATGTGTTGTTTTAATTTTAATTACGTTAGCTTTAATTTTCATTTGTAATTATTGAGAATATGAAAGTTACTCAAAAATATATTGATGTTGTATCTAGTACCTTGCTACTGTTTCTTCTTATTTTAATTATTTGCCTGTAGAATATTTTGTTTTTCTATGCATAAAGTTATATTATCTGTTAATATAGCAAGTACAATATCTTTTCTTCTTTTTCAATGCCTATACTTTTTATTGTTTTCTTCCCTCATAGTGGCTATAACTTCTACTCTAATATTGACTAAGATGCTGAGAGTGGACACTTGTCTCATTTCTGATCCCAAGTGGAAAACTTTTTTTTTGTTATGGTATGGTACTTGGGGTTTGAACCTAGGGCCTTCATATACTTTGCAAATGCTTTACCAATGAGCTGTACCCCTAGCTACTTTTTATTTTTTTTTTAGTTTGAGACAGGATCTTGCTAACTTAGGCAGGCTGCCTCTGGCCTCAAAATCATGATCCTTCTGCCTCAGCCTCCCTAGTTGCTGGGATTACGGGCATGCGCCACTGTGCCACGATCAAGGGGAAAAAATTCAATATTCCATTTTAAGTCTTATATGCTCTCTCTCTCTCTCTCTCTCTCTCTCTCTCTCTCTCTGTTTCTCCTTCTCTACACACACACACACACACACACACACACACACAGATTTCAAAAAGCTCCGTCCTAGGCTTACTTTGCTAAGATTTAAAAAAAAATCATTAATGGATGTTGACTTTAAAAATGTCCCTACCTTTGTCTATTGATCTGCTCTTATGAATTTTCTCTTATATTTACAGTGATGAATTATAGTGATTAATCAATCATAAATATAAAGCCAACTTTGCATTACTCAAACCCAACTTACTCATCATATTCTTTTTCTCTATGATTATAGTAGTCTCACCTGTGTTTATGAAAGACACTGACTTACGGTGTTCAATTCTTTTAATGTCCTTCTCAGGTTTTGTTTTTAAGGTTATTTCTGACATTATAGGATGAATTGTGATCATTTCCCCTTGCTTTTCCCTGCTTTTATTTAGAAGAGATTGTTTAAGATTAGTGTTATATCTTCTTTCCATATTTAAGAATTCACCAGGGAAACCCACAGCTGGGCCTAGAGATTTCTTTGTGAAGGCTTTTAATTACAGATTCAAATTTAAGATTTGAGGACAATCCAGTATTTTTTTTTTTTTATAAACTCCTCCGTCAGTTATTAAGAGTTCTGTTTCACCTCCTTTTTCATTTTCATCCTTTCTTCCCTTCCTTCAATCTTTCCTTCCTTTTACAATTTCTTCTGCATTTTCAGGGAAAATGCCAGTATTCTTCGATATTCCTGAAAATACCCAGTTAAGGCAACACATGCTAAGGAGGTCATGATCACAGTCGCTGGGTCCATTTCCACCTAGTGGCTTCGAATGGGAGCTGTGGTACTCTTCTACTCTTTGTTGTTATTGTTAGATGCCCTTGAGTCCTGTACGACGACCCTCATAGAGTTTACAATGGCTGATTGTTTAGGGATTGCCTTTGGAGTGGACAGCCACATCCACCTCCCGGTTTTGCGAAGCTGGGGATCAAACTTGGGACCTTTGAGACTGCAGAGCGGCGCTCTACCAACTGAGCTAAATCCCAGCTCCCCTTCTACTCTTTACTTCTCTTTAAATTTTCAATGAAAACAACTCCAAAGTCCTTGGTTATCCACCTCCAACATCGGCATCCTAAACAGTCCACGGGAAGGTCAAGGCGAAAGTTTCCGGCCTGTTTCTGTTTGGCTTCTCAGCTTTCTGCTCTGTGTAGAGGCTTTGGTTGGAAGTGTGTAGAGGCCTTTCCGGGCGCCTCTCTCTCTTAAGGATGGATCATGGTCCCTCAATTTCGGGCTGTTTTGGAAGCCCAAAGTATAATATTCACCTCTCAGCTCTGTGAGAGTGTTGAAAGCTCTACTTCCATGTCTGCCCTTTGGAGTCACTCTCGTCCGGGTGCCTTGCAAACGCCACTTGGGAATGGAGAGGGGAGTGCTGGGTCACCATGTGGTGCTCTTCTCTCCGGGATCGTCACTTCTCAGGTCTTGGCCACCTCAGCAATTCTCTGATGTCCTCAAACAGATCTATTGTTGTATTTTAACTGACCTTTTAGTTTTTTTGGCGCAAACATTGGTTTTCTGCAAACTACCCCATACAGGTAGAAGTAGACATTTGAACACATCTTTTTCTTACCATTAACTTCTCACTTGAATTGAGTTTTTGAATTAACCAATTGATTGGTTTGATTGATAAGAGATCCATCTGCTCCCATGATGATATTAATAGTAGTAATAGCAGCTCAACATCCATTGATAAGTCATGAGGTGTCAGGTTCTATGCTAACTTATTCCTATGTACTTTTTCATTTTATCCTCCTACGCACTTTGGAGGCGCACACTCTTTCTTTCTTTCACTTTTAGATGAGAAACTGAGCTCAGTTACTTGCTCATGCTCACAAAGCTAATGGATGGTCACAACAACACATGAGACAAGGCCACCAGAGGCCACATACTAATGTAGCCTTGATATTGAGAATGCATTTATCCTTGCTGTTAGGTCTTTGCATGAGAAGGGTATGAGACTGAGTAGGAGCACAGGAAACTGCTTGGAGGTCTAGAATAAGATGAGAGCCAGACCAGAGTGGTGACACGGAGGAGACAATACCATGTCTCTAAAGAAAAGAGAATTTCTACCTCCAAAATGACATATTTTCCCAAATTTGAAATTTGGTATTTCTTTTTATGTTTTTGAAATGGGGATGCAGCTAATAATAGATGTCAAGACATTGTCAGCTGCCGAGCATCGATATTAAGTGCAAGTGTTGTTATCACCAGGATGTGTCACTTCCTCTACTCACCTGATTTTCATGTCAGTTGATTTACATGGCTTAGTATCACCTTGCAGGGATGTTTATACCTTCATGCTGCCCCTACATACAATTTCCGCAAAAAGTTACACTAGTAGAATTAAGCACTGACACAAGACCTTAATGAATTCACACGTTTGCCATCATAAATGCTATCAAATGCAATTAAAACTGCCAAATATTTTGGAATATAGTATAGACTTTTTGAAGCTCACAGAGATTGTTTTGACAACTTAATGTGTTAGGAAGGATATCAAGCACCCAATGTATAATCACTCGAAGCTTCTGGCTGACTTTCAAGAGTAGCTATTTAATTTCCAGGAATATATAGTTCAATGAAGGGAAAGCTAGAACAATTAATTTAACCAAATTAGCAACGCAAACAAAACAAACAAAAAAGACAGAAATGCAAACAAGTATTCCTTGATATGCCTGGAAATTCATCCATTAGTTGAAAAGCTCTAAAAAGTTCAAGATCAATGATTTGATCATGAGAAGGAATAGAGCCCATCTGTTCAAATGTATATCTAGTGGCCTGGGTTTAAACTTTTGTTCTGCCTCTTAACAGCGTGGGAATCTCAGGCACCTCTCTTGGCCTTGATTTCCTAGTCTGTGCATGGAGATAGCAATAACACAGTTGTCATGAGGATTAAATGATCAGTCCAAGTAAACATTAAGAAGAATGCTTGGCAAATAGCAAGTGCTCTATAAAGATTAACTATGAGGACAAATAGCACATTACTCCTGATGTCTAGTATTTGCTGGCTGCCCATGGCCAGAAGTGATTAAAATGATATTTAGGTTCTGAATTAAAGAGACGTTAGGGGCTAGTTTGGAATGTGATTCAAATTATTATTGATAATGCAAGGGATATTTAAGTATATGGATAAACATGTCCTATTGTTAGCCACTAAAGATTTTATTACTGATTTTAATTGTATTTAATGTAGTATTTCTTTTACTTACTTGTTTATTTCACTAGAGCTGATGGTAAGGCTTCTTTCTCTCTCTTTTCTTCTTTTCCTCTCTCTCCCTCTCTCTCCTTTCTCTCTCTCTCTTTCCCTTCCTTCTTCCCTCCCTCCCTCCCTTTCTTCCTTCCTTCTTCTTTCCTTCCTTCCTTCTTTCCTTCCTTCCCTTCCCTTCCTTCCTTCCTTCCTTCCTTCCTTCCCTACTCCCTCCCTCCCTCCTTCTTTTTATGGTGCTGGGGATTGAACCCAGGCCTTGCATATGCTAAATCACACACCCCAGGTCTTAAGTTTTACTTTTAATCTAGAAATCTTATCCATCATCAGTCCTGTGGCCCCCTTGTGGGCTATTCCAGTTGCCTCATGGCTGGTCCATCCATGGGTGGTTTTGCCATTTTGCAATTTTTGCTACACACAAATGACAGATACCTTTGACAAATGCAAGTTGGGTCATTTTGCCCTCTGCTGAAAAGCCTCCAGTAGCGCCCCACTGCTCACAGAATAAATCCCCCAATCCTTCACATTATCCTCTGAATTTTCTCCTATGCCATGATTCTGGCCTTGGATGTTGGTTCTCCCCCCTTGATGTCCACTCTCTGTCAGTCCTTCCCCTGGACCAAGCCCGTCCTGCTCAGAACCTTTCCTCTTCTTCCTCTGTCTGAAGGTTCCCTGGTTTATTAGTTAGGGTTCCTCAGAGAAATAAAACCAGTAGGAGATACACAGATGCTCTTGGATTTAAAATAGGGTTACGTCCTAATAGACCCATGTTGTTGTTGTCAGATGCTATCAAGTTGGTATCCGACTCAGTGACCCTGCGTACAATAGGTGAAACACTATTGTCAGTGCTTCTCTGCTGTTCATAGGGTTTTCTATGGCTGATTGATTTTTGGGAGTGGGTTGCCGGATCTGTCTCCCAAGCTTACAGCATCTAGTGTTCCTAGGCGGTCTCCCATCCAAGTACTAACTGTGCCCGACGCTGTTTAGTTTCCAAG
Source organism: Pedetes capensis (assembly GCA_007922755.1). Taxonomy (NCBI): domain Eukaryota; kingdom Metazoa; phylum Chordata; class Mammalia; order Rodentia; family Pedetidae; genus Pedetes; species Pedetes capensis. The sequence goes on from VMDO01000760.1 coordinate 64,437, forward strand.
ATCTGATGGGATTGGATGCCACAGTGCTATGGCTATAGGCAATAGATCCATGGGAAGCAGCAAATATCATAAGTAAAAAATATGCTTAATATCCCTAACCTACCAGGCATCAAGCTTCACCTAACCTACCTTGAACATGCTCAGAGCAGTTGACCTACAACTGGGAAAAATCATCTAACATAAAACTGACTTTTGCAATGAAGTGTTGAATATATTGTGTAATTTATTGACTACTCTACTGAAAGTGAAAAACAGAATGGTTGTATGGGCACTGAGTGTGGTGGCACATGCCTGTAATCCCAGAGACCTTGGAGGCGGAGGCAAGAGGATCTTGAGTTCAAGGCTGGGGCAACCTGCGTAACTTGAGACCCTGACTCAAAATAAAAAATGGGCTGGGGGTGCAGCCCAGTGGTAGAGCACTTGCAAAATATGTGCAAGGCCTTGGGTTCAAACTTTAAGTAGCAAAAAATAAGGATGGCTGTATGTTTATATTTTTGGACCATTGTTAGTTTGAAAAATTGTAAGTTGAACTATTGAAAGTTGAGACCATTTGTATGGACAGATGAGAGAGGATTTATTATGGGAATGGCATATGTAATTATGGAGAAGTACCATGATTTGCTATTTGCAAGCTGGAGACCCAAGGAAGCCAGTGAGATAGTGATATAGTTCAGTAATACTGAGTCTGTAGGCCCGAGAACCAGGAGAGCCAATTAGTGTAATTCCCAGTCTGAGGCCAGAGGCCTGAGAACCTGGGGAATTGCTGGTGTAGGTCCCAGAGTCATCAGGGCTGGAAATTAGAGGCCCGATATCTGAGATGACACCCCAAATCCAGAAGAGACATAGAATTTGCTTTTATTTTGCCATTTTTGTTTTATCATGGACCTCAATGGATTCGCACTGTGAGGAAAAATTTTCCTTACTCTGTCCACTGATTCCAACACCTATCCCATCCAGAAACACCCTCACAGGCACACCCAGAAATAATGCTCTGCCAGCTATCTGACAGCATTAGCCTAGTGAAGCGGATACATAACACTTACCCTTACACTGGCCAGCTATTGTGTACTTGCAGACATTATCTGAGTGTCAGTACTCAAAGAAAGCCTTTTCTGGTGCTAGTTTGAAGTCATTTACAGCCATACCATGCTGGGGTCTGATCTTCTCAGGTCTTGCAAGCTAAGCAGAGTTAGCTTGGTTAGTCCTTGGATGGGTGACCGCCTGGGACTATCAGGTACTGCAGACTAGGGAGAAGGACCTGGCAACCTATGCCTGAAACAATCAACCATTGAAAACTGTATAAATGGAAGAGAAGCACTGACAATAGTGCCAGCCATGGCAGTGCTGGGGAGTGTTTTGATCTGTTGTACATAGGGTTGCTATGAGTCAGATCCAGCTTAATGGCACCTAACCAGAACGACAACAGCTCTAAATCAGCCTCATGCTATAATTGCTCCCAGTTTCCTTTTATAGCACTTATCACAGTTTTCTTTCTTTCTTTTTTGTTGTTCCTTTGAATGACACTTTGCTTAATGTTATTCTCTCAGCACATAAATCCCATAAGGACATGGGTTGTGCATCCTCTCTGTAGAGTACTAGTGCCTGGTACATTCTGTTTCTAACTCTATACACACCAATGTAGATAGACATATCACATATTGTTTTTGTTGTTGTTAGGTGCCGTTGAGTCGGTATCCGACTCATAGCGACCCTCTGTACCACAGGGGAAACACTATTGTCAGTGCTTCTCTGCTGTTCATAGGGTTTTCAATGGCAGATTGATTTTTGGGAGGGGGTTGCCAGGTCCTTCTCCCAAGCCTACAGCTTCTGGTGTTCCCAGGCGGTCTCCCATCCAGGTACTAACCAGGCCCGACCCCGCTTAGCTTCCGAGATCTGACAGGATCGGATGCCACAGGGCTATGGCTGCAGGCATATATCACATATATATATATATATATATATATATATATATTTTTTTTTTTTTTTTTTTTTTTTTTTTTTTTTTTTTTTTTTTTTTTTTTTTTTTTTTTTTTTTTTTTTTTTTTTTTTTTTTTTTTGTGGTATTGAGGGTTGGACCCAGGGCCTCGTGCCTGCATGCTCTGCAAATGCTGGACCACTGAGCTGCACCCCCAGCCCATTTTTTTACTTTTTTTGAGACAGGGATTCGCTAAGTTACGCACACTGCCTCTGGTCTCGAACTTGCGATCCTCCTGCCTCCGCCTCCTGAGCCACTGGGATTACAGGAGTGCATCACCGCGCCCTGTGCACATATATATTTCTTATGAAAATACAATCTACATAAAGCATATAAACTTAAAATATTCAGCCTAGTAATTTAAAAAAATGCTTCCATCTTACCATCACCTAAATCAAGAAATAGGCATTATAGCCACCAGATTCTTTCTCTCCTACTTATTCCTCACTCTTTGGATTTGTCCCATCAGAGATTAATTTTGTTTGGTTTTGAGCTCTCTGGTAATGAAATTGTAGGCATATGCTCTTCTGTCTGGCTTCTTTTTGCTCAACATTATGTGTGGGATTTGTTCATATTGTGTATGTCCCGCTGGCTCTTTTTCAGTGTTACATTTCAGTCTATTGTGTGACTAGGCCACAATTTATTCATCTATTTCACTATTGATAGACAGCTTCAGCACTTCTAGTTTGGGGCTGTATTACATAATATTGCTATGAACATTTTTTGCTTATCTTCTGGTAGATGCATGCACTGATTTCTCCTGGGTTTGTAACCTTGAGTGCAATTGCTACAAAACGGCAGTATATGTTTGAATAATTACATAGTTGTTGAGTTAGAACCAAAATGCAAAAATTAATGCAGTATAATGCCTCTACTTGTGATGAGGATTTTTTCAGAGTTCTGGACTTCACCTCGGTCTTTTTTCACTAAATGTTTATCAAGATTCTCAAAGATGTATACAAGTTGGCTGTTACAATGCATGGAAAGAATTTATGGGGACATATGTATCCAGAGATATAAGGCCTGTTTTCTGGTTCCTGCTAGAAGCACTGTCTTAGCCCTAAGGTAATTTCGGGTCCTGTTTAGCTTGCCCACCCACCTACTCCCTTTCCTCTCTCCTTCTTGGGTCTGTACCTTTTGATCCTCCCTTACTTCTGGAGGAATGGGTTCCAGGGATGAGTTTATAAGCATATGACTTGTCTATCTCTGGGAACTGAGGTTTCTCCCCAGGTCTCTCCTAGACTTGGACCAGCAGGTTGGGATGTGACCAACCCATTCACAAGGGGCTGTTTGTTACCTATGAGTAAGACCAGGCATCCATGACTGGGCTGACTTAGAATTTGGCAGAAGGGTACCCTGCTCAAGCGTGTCTTCCCTTTTATTGAACAGGATAAATTCCATCATGACTTCTCTTCCCTCTGGTTAATGGGGATCCTTTCTAGAAGCAACCTTCCTATCTCACTCAATCCTTGCTGCAAAGGTATTGACAAAGTATAGAACAAGGATCTTTGCTTGGTGACACACTCAAAATCCAGAAGAGACTGCAAACAGTTCTTCCTCTGCTCAAATGACTTTGTTGTTGTTGTTATTGTTGTTATTATTATTATTTGAGACAAGATCTTCCTATCTAGCCCAGGCTGGCCTCAAACTCACTCTACAAACCAGGCTGGCCTCAAAGTTGTGATCCTCCTGCCTCAGCCTCTTGAGTGTTGGGATTACAGTTGTGTGCCGTCGGGACTGGCTGCTCAAATGATAACACTGAATCTCACTTTCCTGGATGGCTGGAACCCTCTTTCCTTTGCTTTCCTTCCCACCTCCATATCCTTCCTCTTTTCCTGGGGTCTTGTCTTTATTCTGAGGATCTCAGGCTGGAGTTACCATTTACAGCACCCTCCTGCCCCTATTCCCTATGGGTTGGTGGGTAACTTTTCCCCTGACTCCCCTCTACTTCTGAGAAGAGCAGCCATGAGATGGATGCACAAGCTCTTGTTAAGACAAATCATTACCCCTAAAGCACCCTTTTGATGCGTTATGGTCCTAAAATACCCCTCCGCAGTATGGATAAGGATTGGTTGGAATGAGTAAAAGAGCCACAGAACTAATACTAGAGACATCTTCAATTTTTTAAAACTGTGTTGAGTCAGATTTATTGAGGCATACTTTATACACAGTATAATGTACCTTTGCTCACCTATAGTGCAATGAGTTATGTCAACTATATATGGCAAGTAGCTACCACCATAGCTATTATACAAAACATTTCCATGACTATGAAAAATGCCCTGGGACCTGCACAGTCAGTGCTTCTCCCAGCCTAGAGAGGTCTGCCTTTGGTAGTGGAAGTGCCCCCTAAAAAGGCCACACTGGTCAGTGCAGAATAGGTGGCTGTGGGGAGAGGTCTCTGTTCCTTCTGGGTGGGAGCCCTGGGGGAGTACAATTCACGACACGGTGGCTAGTACTAAATCTAACTTAGCCTCAGGGCTAAGCTTTTGGCTAGAGTTTCAGGGGACTAGACTGCATCCAGAACTGGGAGCAGCCCCAAGCTTGAGGGGTGAATTGAAGCTGGGTGTGCACTGGAGGCTGGACAGAGGGGCAAAACCAGGAAGCAAGACTCAGGGACTCAGCATCCAACATGGAGTCCAGTGGCTTTTTCTGGTTGAGTCCTCATTAGTCTAAGTATTAAAAGTGACACCTGGAAGCCGGGCACAGTGGTGCATGCCTATAATCCCAGTGGCTTGGGAGGCGTAGGCAGGAGGATCACAAGTTCGAGACCAGAGGCAGTCTGTGTAACTTAGCGTGACCCTGTCTCAAAAAGTAAAGAAAATGGGCTAGGGGTGCAGCTCAGTGGTCTGGCACTAACAAAGCATGCAAGCACGAGGTCCTGGGTTCAACCCCCAGTACTGCAAAAACAAAACAAAACAAATCACCAAAAAAACAAAAACCAAAAACAAAACAAAAAAGAGACCCCAACAACAATAATAACAATAATAACAACAACAACAACAACAACAACAACAACAAAGAAATAGTGACACCTGGCAGAAGGAAAATGGAGTGGAATCATGAAAGGGGGCACAAAAAAGGGGTGGTCTCGGTGGCACTGAACACTTGCTGATTTTAGGTTGTACATAAGAGTGTGTGTATGTATGTGTTTAAGCCTGAATATATGAGTGTATGAATATACATGCATGTATGTGTGTGCAAGCACATGTATATGTGTGCACATGTATATGAGACTGCACATATGTGTGAATGTGCATGTGTATTTGTGTGTGAGTGTGCATATGTGAACATGTGAGTCCACATGCCTGTGTTTATGTGCACATGTGTGCATGTGCTCAAAGACTGTGGCAAGACCCAGGACTGTCTGGAGACACCCTAGCTGGCCTATATTCTCAGCTGGGCAGGGAAGTTGGAGCGTCTTCCCTTTGTGCCCCCGACCCCGCTGGGCTTCCTTGCCAACAAGCCTGTGCTGGAGCTGAGCGCAGCAGCCTGTGCTAGGGCTGACCTCACAGTTGCACACTCATAGCTCATCACCCCCACTGCAGCAACCGCACATTCTCAGACGCTCTGTCATGGAAAGAAAGGTGAAGCACTCCATCTGCTTGCCTCTGCTCTCCCTGGCCGTTACCGCTTTAGCAGCAAAAGAGGGTATGGTGGCCAGAGGTCCTTTCTTCTCCTGCATGGCGGGGAGATTCTTTCAGATCCTGGAGTCCTAGGTGCTATTGAGTTTGGGAAATTTTTCAAATCATCACCACCCGGAAGCATCTGCTAAACACCCTTCTACACATGGGGCCCCTGGACGCTTAGTCTAAGGAGACGGACTTGGCAGGTTGTGTTTTTAGGGAATTATGCAGCAGAGGAGATGAGAGCACGGTTTTGTTCCCATAGATGTTTGCTTTAATGGATGACCACATGCTGGGTGGTAGAAAGAATGAGCCTGGCAGGTGTGGGCATCTGGCCAGAGCAAGACCCTGTAAGAGCCTCGCTAATGGGGTCCATAGTCAATTCCAAAGCACAGACTTGATTGCTTACATGGCCCCAGCTAATGATGTCTCTATGCCGGTGCCCTTTAAAAATGACTTTGCAGCTCCTTCCATCAAAACGTGGAGCCTATTTGCCTTTGTTGCTCACCTTGTGACCCGCTTAGAGCAATAACAGGTGAGGCAGTGAGGCTATACTGATTGTGGGCCTGGGCCTCAGGAGCCTGGCTGCGTATAATTTCTTTCTTAGAATCTGTGAGTAACCTTGGCCAGGTCTGCAGAGGAGATGTGTTAGTTGTTGTGTTGCTGTGGCAGAGAAACCTACTGAAACAAACTTTGGGAAGAAATGATTTATTGGGGGCCCACAGTTAGAGGATCGAAGTCCATAATAGCAGTGAGTCATGGCAGCAGAGCAGCTAGCAGCAGGGCTGGTGGCAGTCAGCCTCACATCATGGCAGATCGGGAGCAGAGTGTGACTAGAATGAGTCCTCTGGGTAAAAGGCCCACTGCTAATGACTTAGTTCCGCAAAGCTAGAACCTGCCTCCCAAACTTCCACAGCCTCTCTGCACAGCATCACAAGCTGGGGCCAAATGTTCAAACACGTAACCTTTGGGGGACATTTTATATTCAAATCACAATAGGAGGCAAAGAGCTCATATGTCCCACTTGAAGCTATGCTAGAGCAGACCATAGCTAATGAATTCCCAAACAGGTTAAGAGAGCCTAACTTGGACCAATAGAACTGCCTGCTCTACCTGCAGCTGACCACAGACAGATGACTATGCCCAGCCAAGAGCACAGGACCACCCAATTCACCTGTAGGCGCATCAGCAATAATAAATTGGGTTTCTCTCTGAGCACAGCTCACTGCATTCACTATGGCTGGTGCAAGGCTTGGACTTTCTGGAGGCTTGAGAACCAAGCAATGTCTCAAAGAGCCCCTGTAACAGCCTCTCTCCTCTTCCTCTATGCCTCTACCCACTTTCTTAAGCCATCTTCTTGTTGCAAGGAAGTATTGCAATGATGCTTATCACATTGCATAAACCATTTTACAAGGAAGTGAACACCACAGCAAAACCTGCGCCATGGATTTTTATTTTCCTAACACCACTTGCCAGGGCTTTGTGGTGGAAAGAACTATTCTGCTAGACTCCTCTGCAGCTGGGGAGAGGATGGACATGCCAAGAGGAACTTCAAGAGGAGGAAGAAATGAAACACCTCTCATTTTTTTGCAGATAGGAGGGAGTGGCGGGCAAGGGGAAAATGATACAGGTCTGTCCAGATGGGGATTTGGAGTGGTTCAGAATTAGTCTGAGCATTCATTTATTCATTTCTCCATTTATCCACTCAACGCAGCTGACAGCTCACTTTGTATAAAGAGCTCCTCCTCCTCTTCCTCTTCCTCCTCCTTTTTTGCATACTAGGGGGCTGAACCCAGGACCTCATGCATACTTTGCAAGCGTTCTACCACTGAGCTGCACCCCTAGCCCCTTTTTTATTTTTTATCTTCAAATAGGGTTTTGCTAAATTATACAGGATGCCTCTGGCCTTGAACTTGTGATTTTCCTGCCTTGGCCTCTTGAGTTGCTGGGATTACAGGCATATGCCACCCTGCCTGGCTAAAGAGCTTTTTTAAAAATTTGTGCATATTCATGGTAGACAACATGATGTTTTGATCTCTCTCTCTGTCTCTCTCTGTCTCTCTCTCTCTCTCTCTCTCTCTCTCTCTCTCTCTATATATATATATATATATATATATATATATATATCAAAACATCATGTTGTATACACATGCACACACATATACATACACATACACACATAGTGAAATGATTACATTCAGGCAAATTAACCCATTCATCTCTTCACATAGTTACTGTTTTGTGGGTGAGAGCACTTGAAGTCTATACTCTTTTCACAGGTTTCTGGCACATGATGCAGTCACATGAATAATAGTACTCATGCTGTACATTAGAGCTCTAGACTTCTTCATCCTATGTAATGGTAACTTTGTAACTTTTGACTATCAAATCCTCCATCTCCTGCTGTGTCCCCTGGTAACCAGCAGTCTACATTCTCTGCTTTTATGAGTTCCATTTCTTCAGATTCCATATATAAGTAACATCATATAGTATTGATATTTCTGTCTTATTTATTCCACTTAGCACAACATCCTCTAGGCTTATCCATGTTGTCACAAATAGTAGGCTTTTCTTTTTTGAAGACTGAATAATATTTCATTATATGTCAAAATTTCTTTATCAGTTCATTAGTCAATGGATACCTTGGGTTGTTTCTATATCTTGGCTATTGTGAGGAAAGCAGCATTGAGGAAGTAAGTGCAGATATCTCTTCAACATGATGATTGTGTTTGTTGTTTTGTTGTTGTGTTTTGTTTGTTGTGTTGTTGTGTTTGTTGTTACTGCCACTTTCAGATCCCGGTCCAAGCTAGGCTCTCTTACCTGTTTGTTCTTGTTACAGTCACTGTGTTTCTTCTCATTTTGAGTCATGCCACATTAGCAAATGGAGGCTCCAGGGGCTGTGATTCATTCCCATCATTAAGATCAGATGGACTTTAAGGAGGTAACTCTCCCCTAGTTGTCTTTTGAATGCCTTCCAACCTGGGGGCTCATTTTCCGGCACTATATTTGATAGTGCTTCTCTGCTATTCATAGGGTTTTCAATGACTAATTGTTTTGGGAGTGGGCTGCCAGGTCTTTCTCCCTGTTCTTAGTCTGGAAGCTCAGCTGAAACATGTCCATCATGGGTGGCCCTGTTGGTATCTGAAATACTGGTGGTATAGCTTTCACCATCACAGCAACATGTAATCAGATACATGGTTTTCAAATATTTTCTGCCCACCCAGAGATGACCTTTCTATTTTGCTGATTGTTTCCTTTGCTATGCAGAAGCTTTATAGTTTGATGTAACAGATTTCTTGAGCAACCCTAATGTGCTGGGCCCATGCTGAGCATGGCCCATTGCAGCAGCAAATGAGGTGAGCTTCGTTTCTGTACTCAGGAAGCTTCCTCTTTAGGCAGGCAGACATCACTACGTAAGAACAGGTATGATGAGAAGTTGCACAGGAATATACAGTTGGCTATTGGACCAGGTGAGTGCCAGGGGTGCAGGAAAGCAGGAGTGGAGACCAGAGGCTGTGGCCATTGAGAGCAACTTAGTGTCCTTCTTCCACTCTCCAGCTCTAGCATTTTGATTTTTTTTTTATTTTTAAATGAGGAATAATCTTCCCCTTCTTTTGTGCAATCATGGTGGGCTAAATCAAAGTGTCTGCCCCTTGTCACTCAGTCAGACCTCTCTTTTTCAAGACTTTGAATTTTGAAGCTAATGCTAGAAAAAATAGTTATATAGCCCAACAGTTGGGATACAACAATTCAGGTGACAGAGCCCTGGGGAGGTTGTGAGTCACTTCTGCTATTTACAGCTCTAGAACTGTCCTGGTCTCTGTCTTTTCTGAAAATAAATCACCAGTCTTTGCTTTGATTCTGTGACTTATTTGATAGACTTCAAATATATCCCTTTTCCAGGTAAACTATGAAGAGGCAATTCTGTGATCTGTCACCAGGAAATCTAGTGGGTTCAGATGTCTTCAGGTGCCCTGCTTGGCTGCTTTGTGAACTCCTCCAGAGTCAATGTCAGTGACTCTGACAAGGCTAGCCCAGAGTATGACCTCTAAAATATTTTATTACTTCTTTCTGTGTGCGTTTTGAAAACTCTATATATTTTTTGTGAAATCTTTTCTTTTTCTCTTCTGAATTATAGTTTAGTACAGGAGTTAGCAGACTATTTCTATAAGGGGCCAGAAGTAGATTGTTTGTTTTGTGTGGCCACAACAGAATTCCAGAAACTAGGTAATTTAAAAAGAACAGAGATTTATTTTTTATAGCTCTGGAGGATGGGAAATCCAAGTTCAAGGAGATGGGGACTGGTGAGGACCTTCATGCTGCACCGTCTCACAGTGGAAGGCAGAAGTGCAAGGGAGCGTGTGCACAGGCATGCATGAGAGGGAGAGCCAGAGCCAGACCTAGAGAGGAAGCTGAACTGCTTTTGGTACAAATCTGCTCTTGTGATAAAAGACATGTTCCTATGATAGTGTCATTCATTCCTTCATGAGGGCAGAGTCCTCATGACTAATCACCTCTAAAAGGACCTCTTAACACTGTCGAATTGGGGATTAAATTTCCAGCACATGAGATTTGGGGATATATTCAAAACATGTTGTTGTTAGACACTCTGGAGTCAGGTCTGACTCATAGTGACCCTATGTGCAACAACTGAAACATTCCCCAACACTGTGCCATCCTTAGTACTATGTCAGTGCTTCTCTGCTATTCATAGAGTCTTCAATGGCTGATTATTTCAGGAGTGAGCTGCCAGGTCCTTCTCCCATTTTGTGGGTGCTGAGAATGGAACCCTGGGCCTCAGAGAGCTCAGTAGCACTCAACCATGGTATACTAATTTTAGGTTGTATAAGCTATGTGGTATATTAGTTTTCTATGCTAAGTAACAAATCATCACAGAATTACCAACTTTAAGCCACATGCATTTATTGTCTCATAGTTTCTGTTGACCAGAGTATTGGCACAGCTTAGCTGAGTCCTCTGGTCAGGGTCTTATGAGGTTGCTATCAAATCATCACTAGGCTGCATTTTCACTTGAAGTCTTAACTTGGGAGAAGCCATACCCAGCATTATGTGGTTGTTGGCAGAATTAAGTTCCTTGAGGTTGTAGGACTGAGGATGTCAGTTCCTAGAGGCCGCCTACAGTTCTTTGCTAAATAACTCTCTCCATTGGTAGTTCACATCCTTGCAGCTTGCTTCTTAAAGGCTAGCAAGAGCATCTCTCTCTCTGTCTAGTTTGCTGAGACAGAGTCTTTACCTTGAGTAACTATGTTAGTTGGCTTTCCATCACTGTGGAAAAATACCTGAGAAAATCAACTTAATGAAGAAAAGGGTTTCTTTTGCCTGATTGTTTCAGAAATTCCTGTCCATGATCCCTTGGCCCTGTTGCTTTGGGCCTATGTCAGCATAATACATCATGGTGGGAGCGTGGGGTGGAAGAGGGCAGTTCACCTTGTGCTGGCTGGAAAGCAAAGAGAGAGGGAAAAAGGGGCTGGGTTTCCAAAATTTTCTTCAAAGGCATGTACCCAATGCTCTAGACTTCTTTCTATTAAGCTCCACCTCTTAAGGGCTCCACCACCTGACAATTATGCCCCTAGCTGGTGACCACATCTTTGACACATGGGTCTTTGGGGGATGCACTATATCCAAACTCTAGAAGTAACTTCACCAGTGGAGTGAGATCTAACCACCTTTGCCATAACATATTTCTCAGAAACATCTCACAGGGTTCACTTATATTCAAGGGAATGACTCAATGGGGAGCATCTTAGGATGTGTCTGCTATATAAGATCTGTTACAATGATTCATCTCTGCCTTTAATAAAACAAAGATAGCCATAGACAATATACAAAAGCAAATGAGCATAGTTATGTTCCAGGAAAACTTTGCTATCAATAATAGGCTGAAGGCTGAGTTTGACTCATGGATCATAGTTTACAACCCTTGCTTTTTAGAGTATTGTAATATGATTGGTCTGAACCAAGAGATTTTTATAGGGATATTGTTCAGGACCTTATTGAACATCCACTTTGTGACAAATCTTGGGATCATTCTTTTTTCTGGTAGCTGTGTTTTACATGAGCAATTGGCTGATTTTAACCCCAAGAACACTATAATTTATAAAAAAAATTATTGAAGTGAACTATATGGGCAAAAACCATATGGAACATTTGTTTTTAAATTTGATTGGGTTTTCTCCTGTACCTAGGCTGCTAGGAAGCTCAGAATCACTAAAGTAGAACCATCTATCCAAAATGTAAAGGACTCCACAGTATTCATTTTCTCTATGTCCCCTGTTTCTGGTTTCATTTAATTTTTCAGTCTTGATTTATCTTGTTTCCCTAAAGCTCAATTCATGCCATCTTAGTACATCATGTATGTCTATATCTTAAATCCTCTTTGAATAAGATTAGGAAAATATTTTATAAAATAATAAAGGATTGTCCTTTAGCATGAGTGGTGCACTGGAATGTGAATGATCCATTCAAATTAGAACAAATAATGATTCAGTTAAAGGACCTTCAAGTTCTCCTCTTATGATTTTAAACCTGAAGAGGGTGTTGAAGAGTTCATCCTCAGGGAATATGGTGGTTTGTTCTTGTAGATTCCAGGCCTTGGTTGGAGGAGAGGATTCATATTAAATTATGGACATGGCAGGCTGGACAGGGCTGTACCTGGGTGGGGCTGGGCTGGGACAGGGATCATAGCTCAGTGCTTCTGGCCCCATGAGATCACAAGCTATGTCTCACAAGGGTGCCATTGTGCATGGCGCCTTGGTGGTGACTTCATTGCTGGGCCGTCTCCCTCCAGCGTTTCCTGCAGCCTGGGGTAGGCAGCTGTGGAATGGTTCTCCAGTGAAATCATCCAGTTCAACTGCAGCTGTCAACTTCACCCTGTAGACCTACGTCCTATCCTAGGCTCCCACAAGATGTGCTGTGGTGCTGGTAGGCTGCCTTTGTCAGCAGTGATACTGGACTTAGGGCCCAGGACCCCTGAGGTACCTTGCCTTCAGGTGGTGCACCTGAGATACCTGGTTTTCCTGTGGAACTAGACCATGAGGCCAGCTTTCTGAGGCCAAGGGACTTTACTGAAGATAATTTTTAGTAGTGATGGAGTTTCCATGTTATTATTAAATCAAATCTAATGTGACCGCAGGATCTACAATCATCCCTTTGTACCCTCAGTTTCTGCATTGATGGATTCAATCAACTGCTAATCAGGAATTTTAGAAAAAAATTGCTTATGTATTGAACACACACAGATTTTTTTTTTTGGTCATTATTCCCTAAATAACTCTGCCTAACAACTATTTGGGAGAAGGACCTGGCAATCCACTCCCAAGGCAATCCCGAAACAGTCAGCCATTGAAAACCCTATGAGGGTCGCTATGAGTTGGATACCGACCTGACGGCACCTAACAACAACAACAACAACTATTTGTATAGCATTTACATTGCATTAAGTATTGTAAAGGGGCTGGGGTTTGGCTCAGTTGGTAGAGCACCCCTCTGCACTCTGAGGCCTCTGTTCAATTCCCAGCACTGCAAAAAATGGGAGAAGGCCATAGCAATCCACTCCTGAAGCAATCCTGAAACAATCAGCCATTGAAAATCCTATGAGGGTCACTGTGAGTTGGACCTGATTCAGTGGCACCTAACAATAACAAAGGTATCATAAGTAATATAGTTGTTGTTAGGTACTATCAAGTTGGTGTCTGACTCATAGAGACCCTATGTACAACAGACAAAACAACTATTGTTGTGCTTCTCTGCTATTTATAGGGTTTTTGGTGGCTGGTTGTTTTCTTGGAGTGAATTGCTAGGTCCTTCTCCTAAGGTTATAGCATCTGGTGTTCCCAGGTGATCTCCCATCCAAGTACTAACCAAGCCCCACCCTGCTTAGCTTCTAAGATCTGACGGGGATCGGATGCCACAGTGGTACACCTGAAGGCTAAGTAATCTAGGGGTGATCTAATGTATATGGGAGGATGTGTATAGGTTATATGTAAATGCTATACCATTTTATACAAAAGACATAGGCAGCCTTGGATTTACATCTCCATGGGGTCCTGAAACCAATCCCCTGTGGATACAGAAGGACAACTGTATTTGAATGTAACCCAATTGACTTAACCAGTCTCTTATGATGGATACTGGGATTATTTTTTATGTTTTGCTATTATAAGTAACACTAGGGTTGACCTGAGAAGGGCCTCCCAGAATTCTGCTCAGTGAGTTTTACTTTCTGGTTCATTTTAGCAGGGCATCTAGGGCCATGTAGGAGCAAAGCTATGCAGAAGAGGTGGCAGACTTAGTCTTAACTCCCTAGCATACATATTTGTGACATCATCACTGGGATTTCCTGAGACATTCTAGATTAGAACATTCCACTTCTTTGGGGCCACATAGCCTGAGTTTTTGTTTGGGATATATTCTCGTTCCTCTGTGCTGTGCCCTTCATGCTCCAGCAGCTCCAATTTGCTTCACATCCCACACCTGCTGACTGCTCTCACTTCTGTGCCTCTGCCCATGCTGATCCTCTGCCTAGCCCGATGCCTCCTTCCTCCTGCACATACCTCCTCGTCATCATTATTTCCTTTGGACTCACTCAAGGCCCCTCCTCAGAACAGGTCTTTCTCATGCTCGCTCTGCCCAGGATGGGCTAGGGTCCTCTCCCCCATGCATGTGTGGTGTCCCTTGTTTACCTGTATTCCCGAACTTAACATAATATTAAGCACTCATTTTATGTTTCCCTTCACTTAACCAGGTACTTACCAAGGGAAGATGATCATGATTGAAAACACACACACACATACACACACACACGCACACACACAACAACAACAACAACAGAAACTATTACTTTATATAATGACTGGAATCCTTTGAGAATTAGACAAAATTATATTGACAGGCCAAATGAACCAATGAGGCCTGTTGGAAAACGTGGGTAGTTGGATTATTCAAAGGCTGGGGTTCTGTTGGACTAAGCTAGCCCAGAGCGGGAAGGAAATTGAAACTGCCAAAAGGATTGAAGTGGTGGACTGTGGAGAGAAGACTGGAGCAGCTGGTAGAGAGGAAGCAGAGGAATCCAGGACTTGAGGGCTCTGTGGAGTGGAAGGACGGATGTGAGAGCAATGCCAGGGCTGGACTGATAGGTGGTTACCCTCTTTTTGTTGGGGAGTGGAGCTAGGGAAGGAACCTAGAGCCTGGTCCATGTTAGGCAAGTGCTCTACCCCTGAGCTCCATCCTCAGCCCTAGGTGGTGGTTCTCAAATTCAGCCATGCATAAGCATAATCTAGGTGCTTGTCAAAGATGCAAATATCTGAGTATCTGTCTTAGTGATTCTGAACCAGTAGGTCGGAGGGGGTCTGGGATCTGTATATTTAACTAACACCCCAGGAAGTTCACATTTCAAGTGATCTGGGCACCACAGATATGTGACATGTGAGGCATTGAGGAGAAAGGGAGTTGTCTTGATTTTGAGATTTCAGAGGTGGGTTGTCTCACCTGAAGTCAAGGTCTGGGGGTGGCCTCAGGAACACATGGCTGGAGCAGGAGAACCTGAAGGAGGGTGGGGATGAAGGTCAAAGGATGAAGTGCGTCACCCACGAGCAGATGGTGGTCATCTGGGCTGGTAGCTGCATTTGGGGAGGATGTACTCAGTACCTGGTGCCAAAGTCCTCCGGAAGGAAAGGAATGGCCAGGGGGTGCTAGGTGATCCCCAGGTTGGGGTGGGAACTTTGCAAACTAATCAGTCAAGTTCTTGGCTGTGAGTGTCCAACTCTGCTGCGGGAGGAACCTGCTTGTGGTGGAGAAGAAGCAAAGGAATGTGTTGGAAATTTTTCTTATCAGCATTCTTACGACTCCAAGCCTGGCAGGGGAAGGGCGAGGCAAGTGCCTGCAGAATCCTCCAAAAGGCTGCAAGTGTATAATTTTGGGCACAGGCAATAAAATCCCTTTTTGGAAGGCCACTTGGCATGGAGATTAGAGAAGAGCTTCTAGAAGCATCTAGAGTCCCACCACATCACCAGTGGTGTCAACAGAAATCATCCGTGGTAAGTATTCCAAATGTCTCAGGCTTGGTATCCATGGAGATATGAGGTGCAAATTAATCACACTTCTTCCTCCTAATGGATTCAAATCCATCTGAGAACCAGGCATGAGTGGTAAAAATGGATTTGGATACCATTTGGCCAAAGCTGGATTGGAGAATATGGCTTAGAACTGAAGCTGAGATGGGACTTCATATCTCTGCACCCTCAATCTGTGGGATGAGTGGAGTCTGCAGATCCAGTCCTGACCGCTCAGCTGCATCTTGCAGGATGCTGCCCTGCTGCATAACTCATCCATCTTGGGGAGTGGTGGGCTTTGGGACCACCTTTTCATGCAGAGACCACCCTTGGTTGATGTAGCCCTGGGGCTGGAAATCTCTGTCTAGTCACCAAGGAGACAAGTTGCCTCTTCTGCTGGAGGGACAAAGAGGAGGGTAAAGAGGGTGGCCTCCAAGTGACCCAGCGGGTGTGAGAAAATTCCCATTTCATGGACCAAAGTATATAGGGGGAGAAGAACGGAGTTCCTCCTGCAACTGTGAAAGTGTAGGGGAGATGCCACTGGCTCTCATGGAGACAGAGCCAGGCCCTCAAGAGCAGAGATGGAAACTGGGTAAGATCTTGTAAGTCCACCATTTGAGTTCTTGCCATTTTACCAGTAAAGATGTTAAAAACAAAGGGACTCAGGTGCTTGGTTTTGGATTCTGCAAGCATGGCATCCATGCGACTTCCTCTCAGAGATCCTTGACCATGCAGGATGTCACTGATTGAGGGGTCTGAAAGCCACCACAGTGTTTGTGCCAGTGTCATGCCTCCCAAATGTGGCTCCCAGCCAGTGCCTGAGAGCAGCAGGGATAATAAGGAGTGCTAAGGTATGGGAGGGCTGGGATTTAGCTCAGTGGGTAGAGTGCTGCCCTGCAGTCTCTGAGGTCCCAAGTTCGATTCTCAGCACTGCAAAAATGGGAAAAGGATGTGGCAACCCACTCCCAAGGCAATCCTGAAGCAATCAGCCATTGAAAACCCTATGAGTTGGACATGACTCCATGGCACCTAGCAACAATAACAAGGCATGGGACTTCTCTCATGATCGACTCTGGTGCAAGACTCCCTGACAGCCTTGCCAAGCTCTTCGATAGCTCAGCTCTCTGCAATGTTTCTACTGACCTTCTCCATTTCCTTTGCTCAGTGTCAGGCCTGCATTGTGGTCCAGCAGCTTTCCCAGCCATCCCTGCTTCCTTTACTATTTTCTCTCACAGGCACTTCCCCTAATAAGTCCTGCTTGCTTAATCCTACCTTGATGACCACATCCTGGAAGACTGAGACTAATACAAATAAAGGAGGTGGGGTATGGCGGCTTAGGACATTTACCTTACTCTGACCCCTACTTTAGGGAGTGTCTGCTCTAAAAGGCCATAAAGAAATTCAAGAACGCTAACCACATCACTGGTTATTAAGAGGAAGGATGTTTGACAGTGAGAGTTTACTCAGCAATGACAATGTGCTAGACAGGGTGTGGTCGTTGTCTCTGGAAACCCTTGCTTTGCAGACTGGGACAAAGCAAGTTTAAGCACCTGGTCTGTGATCCTGCAGCTGCCACGTGAGAGGCTCTCAGGTGGAAAGATGGGCCCCTCTGGGCCCCGTGCCCTGCTCTCCCTAGTTCATTGCCCTGCCTGGAGGGAGGACCAGCTTCCCAGGACAGCAACATAACCACAGGACTTGACCTGCCCCTGTCTTCACTGGCACCCAGGTATGTAGGATGCACCTGGGTCGACAACAATCTCCAGAGCCCATTCTCATTTTAGGCCACTCCCACTTCAGATGGCCACTGAGCATTTAAAACCAGTTTTTCTAAGGCTCTTCAATCAAGACGAGAGTTAAGAGACCATGCAATGCACCAGATCAAAGTCTTGATCAAATGGCAGCGTACTGCAAACATTAGGATCAGCTGCCAGTAGAAGAAAGTGCCTCTTTCTCTTTAATCTCGTCTAACACAGGCAGGTTTGCTCGACTTGTACCTGTGTCCCAAATGTGTCTGCTTCTCTCTGTTCCCACTGCTCTCTGCCTCATCCATGCCGCTGGCTCCTCTTACATGAACCTGCCTCCTAAGGGATCTCCCTGTTTCCACAGGGCCCCTTCCAGCCCATTCTTCACCTACAGCCAAAATGATTCCTCTAACTGCAAAATCAGATCCCATCCCTTCCCTGCTTTAAGTGCGCCAGTGCCTTCTGACTACATTAAAAGAAAGATCTGTACTCCTTCCCACAGCGCCTGCGGTCTTCTGCGACATGACCAGCTTCTTGCTTTCCACTTCTTAGTCGTTGACAGTTGAATCTCCCTCCCCTGGTCCCCACTGCCACTGTGGCCACACTGAAAGTCTGTGTATTTCTGGCAGGGACCAAACTCTTCTCCACCCCTTGGTCTTTGCATTAGCTGTTCAGCTTGCCTGGGATGCTCCGTCTTTGCTTATTCTCCCCATCATTCAGGATATCATTCAGGGTCTCCATGGCCACACAATGAAAAGCCAACTCCCCACCTACCCCCGGTTGCTTTCACCCAGTCCTGCTTTATTTGTTTCAGAACATGAGCCGTAAGTGGGAGTTATGTGATTTGCTTGTCTGCAGGTCTGTTGTCTCCTTGCATCGGAACATCAGTTCCACAGGAGCAGCCTGCTGTCTTGTTTAATTCTGCATCTTCAGTATTGAGAGCAATGCCAGGCACACAGTGGGTGCTCGAAAAAGATGTGCTGGCTGAATCAAGGTCAATCATCCGTGGAGGTAGAGCCTGTCTATGTCAAAATTTAAGTCAATGGATTTAAGATGAGACAGATTTGTTGCACATATTTCCAATGAGTTTATGTCAGAGAAGGGAGAAGAGAAGGAAAGGGAAGTCACATTTAGTGGAAACATACCAGACGCCAGGACTGGGCTGGGGTCTTAGGAATAATAACAAATGGTACTTAATTGTGGGTTTACTTGGTGGTACCATCCCTGCTACACATTTGACAGCCCCGTTGTTAATTTAATCTTCACAATAACCCTACAAAGTTGGCACTGTCATAGGTCCCATTGTACCGAAATGGAACTGAGGCTCTGAGACAAGAACTTGCTTGGGAAACTTAATGAGTAATGAGTGCAGCTGAGGTTTGAACTTGGTTTGCCTTGATTTCGAAGCCCACCATCATACAGCCTTACAAATAATCTGCATAGCTGGGGTTCGCTGTGTGCTGGCAGGGCCCAAGCCCAGCACGAAGACTTTAGGTAAAGGTGTTTTGTGTTTGTCAACCAGGACCAGGACCCAAAGCCCATGTTTGTCACCCAGGGCCTGTGAGCCTATTAAATAGCTTTGACCATCCTTTGCCTTTGGGCTCTGGTTTGTTCTCTGGGGAGTGGATCCCCATACAACTGTGTGACATCCTCATCTGCTGTCAACAAACCAAAGACCTGGGAATGGTTTGGTTGATTCACGAAGGTGTGATGTTTGTTGGTCTGCATTAGAATAATGTCTGCCACCTGCAGGTCCATCTGAAATGCTCATTGCAAATGCACCCATACTTATGTTTGCAGTCCGGTGCATAGGTTGTTTTGTGAGTCCTGGTGTGAGATAGAGCTGGTGTTCTCTCTTACCATCAGTGTGATAGGGCCCTTCAAAGTCTCCCTCTCCACATCTGTATGTGCAAAACCCAGCTGTTGCCTGCCTCATAGCTTATGATCCATTGTGATTATGTGATCCATGTTATATCTGTGCCCAGCTCTCACAAAGCATTAGCTCTTGGTAATATTTTTACAACCCTACTGTATAGAATTTGAGGAATGTCCTGGGCTAGGCTACTGGAGAAGACTGGGGAGAGGGTGCTGGGGAAATATTTGTGTTCTAACTACATAGGAAAGCTTTAGATTAAAAGAGCAGGAGCATGACCATGAACATTTTCTATGTCTATAAAATAGCAGTAATAATACTCTCCTGTGGGTGTAAAATTCAAATAAAAACACCTATAAGGATAGTGATAATGATATCAATGGTTAATATTTATTGAACCCTTAATATGTTCTAGACATCATTCTAAGAACTCAACATACATTAAGTAAGCCCATGTAACAGCTCTCTGAAGTGGCTGCTGTCATGATCTCCATTTTAAATGCAAGGGACTCATGGCAGATACATATTGGGGATATTACAGGGATTTACTAAATATGTATTAGAGGCTGAGATCTTTCAGGGAAGAAATTTCATTATCATTAGGGCCCAGCACACAGTAGTTATTACTGAAAAAACAATATAGGACAGAGGTTGGTAAATTTGTTCTGTGAGGGGGCCAGATAGCAAATATATCAGCCTTTGGACTAAATATGCAAAGTTTCAACTCTGTCCTGTGGTGTAAAAGCAGCCACAGGCAATATGGTAAAAACCAAGCATGGCTGTGTTCTGATAAAACCATTTCTACAACAAATACCAGGACAGATCTGGCTGCGGGCTGCAGCTTGCCCACCCCTGACGTAGATCAGGGGTCCTCAACCTTTTTAGCACCAGGGATTGGTTTTGTGGAAAACAACTTTCCTAAGGATTGGGGGTGGGGTGGGTTCAGGACTGTTCAAGCGCATTACATTTATTGTTTAAATACAGATGAAGCTCCCCTTGCTTGCTCTCTATTCACACTGGCATCAGTCTGTAGCCTTGCGGTTGGGTAACACTGATGTAGATGATACTGGCGCAGCTACTGATAAACAATGCCATTTATTAGATGAGTCTTCTGTGCTAGGTACTATTATAAGTACTTACTGTGCATTGTTTCATGAGATACTGATGTGACACAGGTAAGGAACAGGTGAGTTGAAATGAAGTGTCCAGATCTTTGAGACCACAGCACTCAGACTAAGGTGACAATGTTAGGGATATTGAACATTATCCAAGCAAAAGCATATATTAGTTCTGGGTCCTTATTACTTAAAGTCTGGTCCATGGATAATCAACATTGGCTTCATCTGGGAGCTTGTTGGAAATGCAGTTTGTTAAGATGTTAGAAATGGGCCCTTCCTCAGAAATCTCTAATCAGAATCTAAATTTCCACAAGATTCCAGTGACTTCCATGGATGTTGGTAGCTGAGAAGCAAATTAGAGGCTCCAGGGCATTCCCATTCAAAAAGAAACACTGTTGAATATCCAGAAATGTTAGCTTTTGTGAATGCCATGGCTAAACTTTCCATCCATCCTGTGGGTGACAACCTGCTGCCATCAGCATGCTGTTAGAAGAAGACAGGTAGGAATATCTGTGAGGAAGGAGAGTTTAGGTGTTCAACAGAAGCTTTATTATTTAACATTTTCTGGAGACTACTGGGAAACCATGGCCAATGATTTAACAATCTTTAACATAAAGTTGTTATAAATATGCAATACGTGACTGTCACTTTTACCAAATGGGGCCAGATTTTTGTTGTCTACACAGAGATGAATTTCTCAGAAGGTCCAAATTGGACCTCCGTGTATTTATGACTCATTTGGCTTCTTTCTTGTGAGTGAGCACCTGGAAGGACCTTTACAGCGGCCCTTGCTGTTGCTTAATCTAATTGACAATCGGCTCAGCATACAAAGGAGAGCGGGAGGAATCAGTCCTGCTAACAAGCTCCCTGCCCTCCTGTCTTGGGAAGAATGCAGGCTGACAGGGACACAATTAAAAGGGGATTGATTTATTGAGCTGGAATGCTCTGGCTCCTAATCTCAGCATCTCTCCGCTTCATGCAATCACCATTTCCAAACAAGAGTCAGCCTACACAAACGAAACCACTCCTGATCACCAGGGAGCCAAAAACACTCTTAGTTTACCAAAGGTAGCTCTGCCCTAGAAGCCCATAAAGCAAAACCACATAAAAGAAGTCCTGTCCTGCACACGGGGGCCTGGATAAGGATCTGGAATTCAGTAGGGAGGGATGAGCTAAACAAAAAGCAAGCGGTGGTAATGAAAACTGCTAACCTTGGCTCCAGGGGGGAAATGGGTTAAGAAAAAGAAGTGGGCAGGGAGCCCTATTTTCATCTTCTATATAATGAAACTGTAAATTTCTGTTAGAAATCACAGGATCATCAAGTGTCTGGAATGTTGATGGAGATGCTGGTGAGGTTCCAGGGCAGAAAAAAGTGGGTGGGTTTGAAACCATTTCTCCCTTTGAACTGTTCCATTGAACCGGTGAAACAAATCTCAGCTATGCACATGCATGGAATTATTTATAATTGTCGGGATTTGAGGAGGCACCCAGTAAGTAGCACCTTTCTTTTCTATCAGAGTTCTGAAGTGATTGAGAAGTAAAACTAAGGACGTGGATGGATGGAGACCAAAGTACAGCATTGTCTTTGGTATTGATGAAATGGATGCTGGGAAATGTAGCTTGTCTCTGTCCTCTGCTGGATTTCTTGATTCAGATGCCCTAACCTAGAAAGATAGACCACCCGCATTCATAGTAGGTCTGCATAGGCTCTCTGGAGATGCACTGGGAGGAGGGGTAGGGGAACAATTTCCTTGTAGGCAGCCTTGCTGTTCCTGAGAGAAAGAGAAAGGGCTTGTGTGTTTCTGCTCAATTTCTCTTTCCAAACTTATTAGAGCAAAATAATCACTTTTTCTTCCTGGGGGAGGGGGTGAGGGAGGGAGGGATGGGGCAGGGAGAAACCAGGAATGAACTGGAACTTCTCCCACATGTAATGAATCATCATGATTTAGGAAGACACATCCTCCATCTTCACACTGTTTTGAAATTAATGATAGTAATAATAATAGATGGGAGAAGAAAGTGGCAATCCACTTCCAAGGCAATCCCAAAACCACCAGCCATTGAAAACCCTGTAAGGGTGGCTATGAGTCAGACATGACTCAATGGTACCAAACAACAACAATAATAATAACGGAAAGGCTACTACTAATGAGGACACAAGTTACCACATACAAAGTATTACTCTTCTCCAATTCTGGGCAGGGTACCTTATCTCATTCAATCTTTACAACTCACTGAGATAATTTTATGATTATCTCTCTGCCACAGACGTGAAAACTGATATAAAGAGGTTGTATAACTTGTCCAAGGACACACGGCTAGGAAGGGGTAGAGCTACTGTGCAAACACAGCCTTGCCTGACTCTGGAGCCTGAAGTATGCAGCAGACTCTGCTTTATTGGCAGGATGCATGAATGAAGTGAAGGAACGGATGAGGCAAGAATGAGGAGAATGGGTCTAGAAGTCTGGCCAGCATGGGGGAATCTATATGGCACATGACTGGGCATGGTAGTCACCTTATCCTTTTTCCGGTTGAGAACCTGGTCCTGAGGACTTTTTCGTACTGAAATGTTCTGCTCTGCCAGGCCAAGGAGCACTGTGCCAGAAGGCCAGGGTCGGGGTGCGTGGGGAGTAAGAATCCCATGTGAGCTCTTGTTCCCTGGGCCATAATCATCCCCTTTGCTTAGTCCCTGACCTGCATTCTAGATCGCCCATGGCCTCGAGTCTCTGATTTGCCTTTCAGGTGGCCAGTGGCCCAAACTCAACTGGTCAGAGCAGCACTTAAACCTCTCCTGACCCCTGTCCACAGGCAATGGGTTGAACCCGCCTGCCCAGCTAGGAACCTGCCTCATGGATTGAAGAAGGCTGCAGCCATGGTGGCTGACCATTGGCCACCCCTGCAGGGCAACTGACTGTGACCTTCTCTGATGTGCATCTCACCACAGGTTAGTCAACAAAGCAGGTTAGTCAACAAAACACAGAGCCGAGTCCGGTGCGGCACAGGCCTTTAATCACAGTCACTTGGGAGGCAGAGGCAAGGCGATTGCAAGTTGGAGGCCAGAGGTAGCCTGGGCAATTTAGTGAGACCCTGTCTCAAAAACCCAAGCAAACAGACAAACAAACAAGAAACGGGCTAGGGGTATGGCTTTTGCAAAAAGCATGCAGGAGGGTCCAGGTTCAACTACCCAGTACCTCAAAAACAACAACAAAAACAAAGACCAAAAAAAACCTCCCCAAACACCAAAAACCCCAAACAAAACAAAACAAAGACAACAAACAAACAGACAAAAAACCAGAGCCCAGAGACCCCGCTTGTCCTCTACCCCATGTAATTTGGTTCTGACTCCTTGGAGCAGCATGATAATCAAGATCAGAGCAGCCGTCTTTCAGGAGAGGATCCATTCCCTTCTCCAGGGACCTACTTCTGACTGGTCACCAGGGCTTGGCTTCTCCCCTCATTCTGCTCTATCCCCTCTTCCCATCCCTATCCCTGCCTCCAGCCTCACTCACTCTGCTCCTGGATTGACTTTGTTCATCTTAATCTTTCTTTGGAAATTCCTGTCGCCTGTAATTCTTCTCACTTTCCTTCCTCCACTTCATCCTTCCCTTGCCCCAGGCTTCCTTCACCTTCTCATCTTTCTTTTCAAAGATGTTGTATTTCTTTTCCTCCTTATTTGGTGGGATGTGAGCTGACACAGTGGCTGAAGCAGCATACTGGGGATGGAAATGTGTGCCATTTCTCCACAGATTTTTTTTTTTTTTGAATGGGGCATTTGTAATCAATTTATGGAATTTAGCTGAAAGGTTAAGAATTTTCTACTTACAAACAACCTCCTCAAGTGAAAATTATTTGGAACATTTTTTCACCATGGTCCAGGTCTCCATATGGCCCCATGCGTAGATTGCTCTGTAGAGGCCTTCCAGAGAGATGCCTGGCTAGGGTTTTCCACCTCTACCCGAGCCCTGTTTGGGAGAAGGACCTGGCAAGCCCCTCCCAAAAATCAATCTGCCATTGAAAACCCTATGAACAGCAGAGAAGCACTGACAATAGTGTTTCCCCTGTTGTACAGAGGGTCGCTATGAGTCGGATACCAACTCGACGGCACCTAACAACAACAACAACACCCGAGCCCTGTGGAAAGTGATTTCATGGAGTGTGGAGACCATGTTGTTCTTTTGTCGACTTCAGGATTCTCCCTCAGAGAAGTGATGTCAAAAGAAGGTGCCTCTATTGGTGCCCCAGGTGGAGAAGAGACCAAGGTGGGGTCTGGCCAAGGGTCCAGATGAGAGGTCCAGACCTCTCCAGAAGAGGTATCTAGGGGAATAAATGTCCACAGAATGAAACAAGGTAAAGCAACTTTGAATTGTTAGCTGAGATCCTGACTCCAAACTTTCCTGCAAACCTCATTAGATCCAGGCTCTACCACACAGAGACTTTCTTTTCCTAAAGTCCCTCTGAAGGAGCCTTAGAAAAGGTGCTGTTGATATCCCCGTGCAGATCCCTCATCAAGCTGCTGCACCCGTACTTGGGCTGCTCTGGGTGCAGACTGCTGAGGACCTTCATCCATAGGAGTCCCTTTGCTGGAGAGAGTATATGCCACACCCACCTCCTCCAACTGTCCCCTGTACCCTGCATCCAATCACTAATCAATAAGGGAAATAAAGGGACACCCCTGTTTCAAAGTGGCTTTACCTCTGTGTACAATTCATGCTCCAGGGCTGCCTGTGGGATCAGGCTTAAGTTAGATCCCAGCCAAGACCACCTTTTGCTTAGTTCCTTCTTTTCCTTTGCTGCTTTCCTCACTTCTTCAGTAAGTCATGGGAACTCAAATCCTTGTCTCAGGCTCTGCCCTGAGGAAACCAGATCTAAAATAAACTCCAGTCCCAACTCTGCCAAAGGATCTTCCTCATCAATACCCAAACCTGCATTTCAGGTCTCACCACTTCAGGGTGAGGTAGATCTCACCCATATGGAGAGAAATAGGAAAAGACTGCAATGGCACATGGTGGACCCACTGCTGGGTTGCTAAGACTTTGGACTTGACCAGGCTTGGGGCAGCTGCATTGCTGCTACCTATTGGCAAAGTCAAGATGGAAAGTGCACCAAGGTGGGATGGGAGTGGCAAGGAGGAAGAAAGATGACCTCTGGAGGGAGCTGGGCTCTGGGTTTCAAGAAGAACCAACAGCTGAGAGGTGGAGGGGGTTCTGTTGTAGGTCCTGTAGGTATAGCAGCAAGACATGCAGACGAGACCCCTCCTGCTCCTTGCTGACCTTTTAAGCATGCCCGGTGAAAGCTCTGTGCCACCCATCCTGAGCATCTGTCCACATTGGGGATGGAGAAGGAGGACGAGAGGACACTGAGGGCAGGTATGTTAGGGAAGGGTTGGAAAGGAAGAGGTAGAGGGGAAGACAAGTGATGCTCTCCTCTTGGACACCCACCCTACCTCCATCTACCTCTCTGTTGTTGTTGTTGTTAGGTGCTGTCAAGTCGGTATCCAACTCATAGCGGTCCTCATAGGGTTTTCAATGGCTGCCTGTTTCGGAATTGCCTTGGGAGTGGATTGCCAGGTCCTTCTCCCATTGCCTACCTCTCTACAGCCTCTCATTTCCTGGATGTCTGACTCCTCATACCCCTCCTCGATGGGACATCTTATGCTTTGCTTTTCTCAGCCTTTCTCTCACTTTCCTGCCTCACCCAACTTCTTGGCATTCATTCAACAAATATTGACCATGTGACTACTGGGGTCAGACACTTTGCTAGACGTTGGGGAATCGTTAGCAAATAGCCGCCCTTATCAGGCATTGCCAGGGGAGCAAGAGACCCAGGGAACAGCTCCACAGGCCAGATGATAAAAGTGAAAGAAGTGCATGCCTGTAATCCCAGTGGCTGGGGAGGTGGAGGCAGGAGGATTGCAAATTCTAGACCAGAGGCAGTCTGTGTAACTTAGCGAGACCGTCTCAAAAAGTAAAAAAAAAAAAAGGGCTTGAGGCAGCTGCTCAGTGGTCCAGCACTTGCAAAGCATGCAAGCACAAGACCTTGGGTTCAACCCCTAGTACGGAAAAAAAAAAAAAAAAAAAAAAAGGTGAAAGGAGAGCACCCCGTACTCAGGATGCTAACGTTTGTGTTTGATTTTCCCATGAGTCCCATCTGCCCTGAGAAGATACAAGGGCTCAGAGGGCAGAGACCTTGGCTGATGCTTCTTTGCTTCCTCCAAAGAGCCTGGTCCAGTGCCTCATCTTTCATAGACATCAACATATACTTGAGGATTTCTGGATGTTGATTACACTGGGCTTTCCTTTTTATTTTTATTATTTTTTCTGGTATTGCAGGGCTGAATGTAGGGCCTCATGCAAACTTTTTGCATGCACTTTACCACTGAGCTGCACCCCCAGCCCATTTATTAATTTTGTATCTTGAGACAGGGTCTTGCTAAATTATGCAGGCTGCCTCTGGCCTTGAACTTGGTGATTCTCCTGCCTTGGCCTCTCAAAGTGCTGGTATGACAGGCATGTGCTACCGAGCCTCGATTACATGGACTTTTTGACTGGCTCATGTGGGCTTTTCGACTTTGGGCCAACTGTTTTAGTTCTGCCATTGGGCACTGACCCTTATGCAAATCACAGGCTGTGGATCGGCCCAGCAACTCTGGGCTGCCTGCTGGCATGTGACCTATAGTGAGTCTAGGTCTTTGTGGCCTCAGTTCCCGTCTGTGAAGACAGGGAAGGCGAGCTGCTCTCATTATGGGGCTTTGAGGGCAGAACGCAGCGCTCTGCCCTCCACAACAGGACAGGAGGCAGGTGGGGCAAGTGCTCATTTAGAGTGAAGGTATGACCAGCTTCCCAGGGAATGCAGGGCCAAGGCTAAGGCAGTCTTGGCCATTAGTTTTGGGTTTGATCAAGGTCCTGAGTGTAGGTCATTAGGAGCCAGCAGGGGCAAATGGCAGAAGGAATCTACCATCCTTCCTGCAATATCCGTGCCAGATTCATCGTTTCCCTCCTCAAACGGATTCCCTCCTCGTTCCTTTCCTCTCCTTACTTGGGCTTGAAATCTCAGCTTCCCCTTTGTCTTTCCATCCCTCTTATTGTCTTTTTCTGTTCAGAAGCGGAGTCTCCCACTTCCTGGGGTTCGTGTTCTCCAGCTCCCCGCATTTCCTGCCCTTCGCCCTGGCCCATCTTCCAGCACGGATCCTCGCTCTGCTGCTGCTGCTGGTGGGTGTGACTTCCTCATCAATTCTCTGGCTCAGCCTTCTCCTCCTTGCAGACCATCTGGTACTCAGGAGACCCAGTTTCCTAAAAGAAAAATAGTTCCCGCTGCTTTTGGAGTTCTCTCCCACACAACCCGCTCCATTTTCGCACCTGCTATTGTCACGACGGTGGCTGGACGCGCCCCCTCACTGCCCTTTGGACATATCCCATTCCTCCCTGCCTCTGAGCTTCCTTCCACTCAGGTTGGCTCTGCTGCCCACAAAGCCATGTTTGCCCTGCGCTTCAAGGCCTTTTTCAGATATAGCCCTTGTTGCCATGACCAGCCAGGAGCTCACTCTCACCTCTGCACTCGGTACTCTAACCTTGTACCTTCCATGTGACACTCACGGGCTGCTCAGTGCTTAAGAGATTCCCGTGTTTTTGTGATGCTACCGAGAAGTCTGATTTTAGTCTCTGACGTGAGGATTCCTTTTTAATTAATTAATTAATTATTTTTGCGGTACTGGGAGTTGAACCCAGGGCCTTGCGCTTGCATGCTTTGCAAGTGGGGGACCACTGAGCCTCCAGCCCATTTTGTTTTTTACTTTTCGAGACAGGGTCTCGCTAAATTACACCGACTGCCTCTGGTCTGGAACTTGCGATCCTCCTGTCTCTGCCTCCTGAGCCGCTGGGATTACAGGCGTGTGCCATGGTGCTTGGCTGATGTGAGGGTTCCTATGGGTGGAATCATATTTGTTGAGAACACGACTTTGAGCATTAGCCTAAATTTAGGCATTAGCCTAAATTCTCCACAGTGGCAGATGCTGAGCTGGGAGGGCGGCATCAGGGAGGACACTTGGGATCACACAAGGAGATGACTGTGGTTTACCAGGGAAGGCGCAGGTACAGTGGCAGCCCTTAAGGGGCGGGAGGCAGAGTGCTATGTTTCCCGCACAATGGTGCCTTTCTGGCCTTCTGCAAACCTTCGGGAAATGTGACGCTTTTGAGGCAACAGACATTTCAGTGCAACTAGATGAGGCTCTGGCTTGTGGGTCTGTGGCACTGCAGTAGACCCAGGAGTGGGCAGCCCACAGCAGCATGAAGGACTCCCTTGCTGGCCACCTGCAGGGATGCAGGACAGGGCTGATTCCCATGAGAGATGCGGGGTGTTGTTTCTGGCCAGTTCAATATCACTTTTTTTTTCCACAATGGCTTGAAGGTTCCCAGGTGGCATCTGGAATAAGTTTCTGGGGGATTCTCCGAGCCCTAAACCCTTCTTTTCGATATCTCTAGTTCAATGCCTGGGCTGGGATTTAGCTCAGTTGGTAGAGTGCCGCTCTGCAGTCTCTGAGGTCCCGAGTTTGATACCCAGCCCTGCAAAAATGGGAGAAGGACGTGGCAACCCACTCCCAAGGCAATCCCGAAACAATCTGCCATTGAAAACCCTATGAGGGTCACTATGAGTCGGACATGACTCGATGGCACCTAACAACAACAACAACAGTTCAATGCCTGGCAGAAGGAATTGCTGACTTGTTTATTTTTTTCTTTTTCTTTTTAAATTAGTAATTCTTTAGTATATGACTTAACAAATGTCATTACAGCATTTCCATATATGCATATCATTGTGCATTGCTCCTGTTCATTTCCCCTATTACCCTCTCGCCTGCAGCGGTAGCCCTGTGGCATCAGATCCCGTCAGACCTTGGAAGCTAAGTAGGGTCAGGCCTGGTTAGTACTTGGATGGGAGACTGCCTGGGAACACCAGGTGCTGTAGGCTTGGGAGAAGGACCTGGCAGCCGACTCCTAAAAATCAATCTGCCATTAAAAACCCTATGAATAGCTGAGAAACACTGACAATAGTGTTTTGCCTGCTGTAGGTAGGGTGGCTATGAGTTAGATACTGACTCAACAGCACCTAACAACACAACAGGGCTGGGATTTAGCTCAGTTGGTAGGGTGCCAC
The DNA here is from genome assembly GCA_007922755.1 of Pedetes capensis. Lineage (NCBI taxonomy): Eukaryota > Metazoa > Chordata > Mammalia > Rodentia > Pedetidae > Pedetes > Pedetes capensis. Next base: position 93,991 of record VMDO01000760.1, read on the forward strand.
TCTGTAGTCTCTGAGGTCCCAAGTTCGATTCCCAGCACGGCAAAAACTGGGAGAAGGACATGGCAATCTGCTCCCGAGGCAATCCTGAAACAATCAGCCATTGAAAACCCTATGAGGTTATGAGTTGGATGCTGACTTGACAGCACCTGACAACAATTACCCTCTCTGACCCCTCCCCCAAATCTGATAACCTTTTTCTCCACCAACAGTCTCCCTTCTGTTTGCATGTTTTGTGTGTGTGTGTGTGTGTGTGTGTGTGTGTGAGCACAAAATTTAGATATTTCCCTTTGTTTCTTTCATTACTGTTTCTTATGACCCCCATCCTTCTCTTTGCTTGGGTTTAGCTCTGTCAAGAGTGCTGCTCTGTGCTCTCTGAGGCTCTGGGTTTGATTCCCAGCACTGCAAAAAATGGGAGAAGGACCTGACAACCCATTCCCAAAACAATCAGCCATTGCAAACCATATGAATAGCAGAGAAGCACTGACACAGTGCCAGGCATGGCACAGTGTTGTAAAGTATTTCGTCTGTTGTACGTAGGGTCACTATGAGTCGAACCCCTCTCAATAACAGCAGCAGCAACCCTTCTCTTCAGTGTCTTTTCTCCTCTCTATATAATCCCTTTCTGCTTTCATGATCTATATAGTAAAGTATTGAATATATAGTGACATCTAGAATCCACATATGAGAGAAAACATACAATATTTGTTGTCTGGGTCTGGTTTGTTTCACTTAAAATAATGATCTGAAGTTCCATCCATTTTCTGACAAATGTCATACTTTTGTCCTTCTTCACAGCTGACTAAAACTCCATGGTATATGTATATATATATATATATATATATATATATATATATATATACCGTGTGTGTGTATATATATATATATATATATATATAATATACACACACATACACACACACACATATATATATATATGTATATCACAATTTCCCTATCTGCTCATGTGTCAATGGACACCTAGGTTGATTCCATATCTTGGCTATTGTGCATAATACTGACAGAAACATGCATGAACAGATATCTTTGTGGTATTTTGACTTATGTTCCTTTGGATATATACCCAGGAGTGGTAGAGCTGGAGCTGGGTCATATGATTGTTCTGTCTTTAGTTTTTTGAAAAAAATTATTTAAATTAGAATACTGTGAGGAAGGTGTTGATGTCCTTCAGGAGTGTATGTAACTGGCTAATTTGTTTTCTCTGATATAGTACTACGTAATGTACTTTGTCTTCAATGTTTTCTTTTAATTTCTCATTGATCATGGAAGATATACTCTGATAAACTTGTTAGAGAAAGAAAATGGAGTTCAGAGAGGGTGAGAGAGTTCCTGAGTGTCACACAGCTAGAAAGCAGCAGAGCTGGAACTCAGAGCACCTGACTGCAAATCCAGAGGTCGGTCAGTCTTCCAAATGAGGCACTGCACCCACCAGTGAGCTCTTATAACTGGGAGAGTTTGGGAAGCTGTGTTGCAGAGCTCTCTGTATTTGATTCTTAAGGGAAAATATTATAGTTTGAGAGTCTGAGCTGAGCCAGTACTCTCTCCTCTTTCTGAAACCATCTTCCTGAAACCTTTTTGTCATGCGCAGACAGCTAAGTCTCACCAGAACAGCTTCCACAGCAATGCCTAGATCACAGAGCCTGGGACCATCAGATCGCATCACGCACTTGGAGCCCTGAACCAGGACACTCAAATCCCTTTGAAATATGGTGGATGCTCAAGCGGGTGTCCAGCCCACCCAGCAGACAGTCATCGTTGGTAGGGTATAACCTACCATTTGTTGCCTTCATGACTGTTGTGGGGCCACATCAAGCCTCACATGGGGGTCATTTGCTCCTTTGCAAAAAGGAGGAAATGATGCTCAGATTAAATTACTTGCCCAAGGTCATTCAGCTAGCCATGGAGAGATATGGAATTCAAACCCACATCATTTCTTAATCCAAACACCACATTCTTAGCTGCTATGTTATCGTGCCTCTCACTAGACATTTGCTCACTGAACGGGGTTGAATAACAGCACAGGAGCGTGTGTGGCCACGTGCCAGCCGTCTGATACAGATAGAAAGGCTGTCCAGCTTGCAAGACTAGCAGCTTGCCTCTGAGAAAAAGTACAGTGCTGCTATAGGGCTGGCAGGTGGCCTTGTCATGGCAGCCCAAGAAGGATGGGACCTCATAGGAAAACTGACTTGTGAGGAACTCTGCCAGGAATGGCTACTCCGTCACCAGCCCCGTCTTAGGTCATATTTCAAAGACTGGCTCAGGGCCACTGGCTGGGGTGCAAGGCTGTGAGATCATAGCTGAGCAATCTGACTTTAAAATATATAAGGACCAACTTGGGAGTTTTATCGCATTTCTGCTGCCCCGGCATGAAGTCAGCTGGCCTGTGCGTGACAGGGAACGTTTCACTTATAATTAGCTGGGTGTTTCTTTTTTTCCTTCTTTCTTTTGGTTATTGTTGTTCTGCCTAAACTGTGGTGTGCCGTGGGCTTGCCTGCTCCCTCAGAACCACCCCCCAGCAGTAGCGGGGTGAGTCATAGCCATAAAATCTGGAAAGCTTGTGGGGGGCTGGAGGGTGGTGGAGAAATATAAATTATTGTGATTGTCTTTCAGGCACACTCGAGTTAATTATTGCGTGTTCGCCAGCTGCGTTGTGCCTTCATCAACACGGAGCCAGCAGTGATGGTTTTAGTGGAAAAAGAGATGTTGTCTAACGGGCCAGAGGCCCTGGAAGCCCCTAGGTCTTTTGGGAGGTTGGGGCGAAATTCCTTGCACCAGCTGGAACCTGGGCAGATTGGCTCAGAGAGGCTTGGGTGTGAGCAGCCTCACATTTTCTTTATTTTTCTAAGGCAAATAAATCTGACTTTGTTCTCCACCTGCCCAGGCTGGCAAGAAACCCATTCTTAGGCATGTCGTTTTGTGGGGAAAGAAGGGGAAGAGGGGGTTTCCCTTTTCCTTGGAAACAAAAGGAATCCCTGGCAATTAGGTAAATCAGCAAGATCTAGGGGCAGGTTTGGTGCCTGGAGTCCACAATGGGGGAGTCCTTGCTCATGGTCCGCAAGCACCATTTTGAAGGGGACCTTTCATCCTCCCCTATCACCAGCCCAGCCAAGCCCCATGGAGCATTGGCATGGGCTCCCATGGGCTGTCACCTCACATTTTCCCTTTGCCAACCCTTTATCAGCTCCTGTCTCATGCTGAGGTCTCTACCCTCAGAGACTTTCAAACCACCTTCCCCAAAGAAGCCACGTCACAGCTCCTGTCTTCCCATCTATAGAACAGGTCCCCTCTCACACAGTGCAGCTAACTCGTCTCTTTAAGTGTTCTTTGTTGTTGTTGTTGTTAGGTGCTGTGGAGTCGGTATCCGACTCATAGCAACCCTCACAGGGTTTTCAATGGCTGACTGTTTTGGGACTGCCTTGGGGTGGATTGCCAGGCCCTTCTCCTATTTTTGTAGTGCTGGGAATTGAACTCAGGACCTCAGAGACTACAGCGCAGTGCTCTACCAACTGAGCCAAATCCCAGCCCCGAGTGTTCTTTAGAAAGAAGGAAAAGAGAGAAGGAAGGAAGGAAAGAAGGAAAGAAGGAAGGAAGGAGGGAAAGAAAGAAAGAAAGTAGAAAGAAAGAAAAGAAAGGAAAGGAAGGAAAGAAAGGAGGATGGAAGGAAGGGAGGGAGGGAAAGGAAGAAAGAAAGAAAGAAAGAAAGAAAAAAAAGGAAAAGAGGAAGGTAGGAAAGGAGAGGTGATGGAAGGAAGGGGGAGAGGAAGGAAGGAAGGAAGGAAGGAAGGAAGGAAGGAAGGAAGGAAGGAAAGAAAAGAACCAAATCTGACCAACTAAAGAAAAGCAGAAGTTATGTTAAATTTTCTCCTTGGCTATTTATTCGGAAAGGAAGAAATGACCCTTTAATTATTTGGGCCCCTTCTAGAAAGAACAAGATAGAACAACTTCTCTGTGAGTTTATCATCTCCCCACCCCATTGTATGGCCTGAGCAAGTCCCTTAAACTCTCTCAGACTCAGATTCTCCTTTCAAGGCACAATATACTATTGACCACATATAGCGGGAACAGTGTGAGGATTAAATGATGTATGTCAGGCACTTAGCACAGAGCCCTGCCTGGGGTTGTCTCTCAAAACATGGCTAGGTTGTGGCAGACAGTAAGCTCAGCTCTGAGCAGATACCTATAGCTTCCCATCCTTGTGGACAGAGTGTAGTTTGTTTCTCTTGGTATCCTCAGCAACCAGAAACCTGGTATCCATCCAGAAATGTTTGGTTAACTGAACATTGTAAAAGGCAATGACTTAGGAGGGGCTGAGGGAATGAGGCTAACTGACCTGAACCCTGGGCATCCACAGCATGCACATGTGCATCTGGGCACGGGGTGCATGTGCTACAATGATGTCAAGACATAGCCAGGCAAGGGAATGGCAAACTTGGTCTTGATCACTCTTGGTACCAAAATCTGGGCTGCAGTAGATGGGGAGACTGGGTTCATCTTGAGTACATGCTGATTGTTTAAATGCCTATGTGATTCCTTGTTGCTCAACTTTCCCTAAGGCTCATTTCTGGGGCTTTCTCTGCCATCTTACCCTGGCAATCAGAGAGGTTTATAAGTGTTGTAGGTCATTGAACAAGTGGGGGTATGCTGCAAGGCCAGTTTGATTGGGGCTTAGATGAATCCCAAGTCATAAGTATGTGACTTTCTTCTGTATGATCAATGGACACAGCACACAGACACACAGAGTTAAAGTGGCTTCTTCTCCCAAGTGGCTGAGATTGTTCCCTGATGTGGTCACCTAGGATCTGCAACCACTGGCTCCCTCCAGGCCCTGGGCTCCCTCCAGGCCCTGGGCTCCCTCCAGGCCCTGGGAAGCAGCTTCTATGCCTTCCTTATCATCCCCAACTGGCCCAGCTGTGGTCCCACCCAATTCCTGTCTCTTCGGATGTCACACCTCTGACCTGTTATTTGCCTGCTGAACCAGGTGACCCAGACTTAGGGGTGGGCCTACCTTTCCTTCCATTTTCTATCTAGTTTTATGATTAAATGCTGTGCTTGTCTTCCCTCAAGGTTTCCTTTTTGAATCTCATGAAACTTTTGCAGGCAGGTGCGGTGATGCATGCCTGTAATCCCAGAGACTTGGGAGAAGGAGGCAGGAGGTTCATGAGTTTGAGGTCAGAGGTAGTTTATATAACTTGGCTAGACTCTGTCTCAAGATAAAAGATAAAAAAAGATATTAGGGTATTAGCTCAGTGGTAGAGCACATGTAAAGTATGTGCAAGGTCTTGGGTTCAACCCCTTAATACAGCAAGGAAAAAAAAAAAGGAGAAGAAACTGTCTTGCAAATACCAAAGTCAGACACAACCTGCTTTTCTGATTTCACAATCCCATCTCTTCTCAAGGTCATGTAATAGTCACACTGACCGAAGGAAAGGTGTGTATATGGCAGTGAGAGAAAAAACAGTGCCCAACATATCGTTAATGTGTTTTCTGTTGCTATAACAGGATTTCACACAATAGATCATTTATAAAACAGAGATAATTATTTTTCAGATTTCTGGAGACCTCACCTTAAGGTGCTGGGATCAGATGAGGGCCCCTTTCTGTGCCATAACATGGTGGAAGGTGTCACATGGTGAAAGAGCCCGGGTGAGAGATGGCAGAAGCTAGAGAAAATCAAGGATGCCACATCCGATTTTAAAATAATCCATTCCCATGATAACTTGTCCACTCCCACTGTAATGGACTTAATCCATTCTGAGGGCATGTCTCTTAAAAGCCCTACCTCCCAATACCATTGCAATGACAATTGAATTTCAACATAAATCTTAGAGGCAGCATTCAAATTATAGCAATTCTCCTGGATATCTATATAGAATGATACCTGAAGGAATTTCTTACCCTGGAGCTTTAGGAGGATGACTGAAATATTTGCAAGAAAGACTGAGAAGACACCATTACAAGAGAATGGTGTATACTTTACAATGCCCATTTAGTATGGGGTGGACAATGGAGAGAGGGATCATCACATGCTCATATTTAGAGCACTTGGATTTGTTACCCCACTATCAAGTATATACTCACTTCATCATGGATGTCAAATGGGGTGGGTGAGGAGGATACAAATGATTCATGCATGTTGGAGAGATAAGTGGGAGAAGGTCTAGCTGAGCAGACAAGAGTTGAGCAAAGATTCTAATGACTTTAAGAAGGAAGGCGGGGGCAGCAGGGAGCAGAGTCTTCTGTGTAGTGTATGCAAAGGCCCTGGATAAGGTTGCAGAATCAGCAGCTGATATGGCTGTTGTGGTGTGAATAAGTAGAGAGGTGGTAGGCAATGAGGGGGAAAGAGGTGTGTCAGATCTTGTTGGGCCCTGCAGACTGGAAACATTAAAAATTCTTTTCTAGGGCTAATGCAAAGCAATTTTGGGTTTTCAAGTAAGATGGGATTGGGAGGAGAAGAGATGTGGTCTGATTTATGATTTTAAGTTATAGAACTAGGTAAAGTTCTCTGAATCACAGAGGCCAAAGGGCTAAAACCCTGTTCTCCATGTTGTTGTTGTTGTTGTTAGGTGCTGTTGAGTCCAGTCCGACTCATAGCGACCCTATGTACAGCAGATCGAAACACTTGCCGATTCTGTGCCAGGCAAACAATCTTATTTATGTTTAAGCCCATTGTTGCAGACACTGTGTCAATTCATCTGGTGGAGGGTTTTCCTCTTTTGCGTTGACCTGCCACTCTTCCAAACATGATGTCCTTCTCTAGGGATTGATCTCTCCTGACTTCATGGCCGAAATATGTAAGACGCGGTCTGGCCTTTCTTGCTTCCAAGGAGCACTCTGGTTGTACTTCTTCTAGGACAGATTTGTTGGTTCTTTTGGCAGTCCATGGTATATTCAATAGACATCTCCAGCACCACAATTCAAAAGCATCTGTCTCTCTTGTTCAATGTCCAGCTTTCACAACCATATGATGCCACTGAAAATACCATGGCATGAGTCAGATGTACCTTCATCTTCAATGTGACATTTGTGCTCCATAGACCTCTTAAAACCCGGAGGCAGAAATAGTTCTCAGCTTGAAGGGTGCTTGGAATCATCTTACTCTGCCACCTTGCAATGGTGGAAGCAGGAGAGAGAAGGGCAGGGAGAAGGCAATTGGCCTCTATGGGGAGCCTGTTCCCTATGAATCAGGATAGGTGGAGAAGGGCAGTTGACAAAAATGATTCAACATCTACATGTATTGATATAGGCACTGGGGAGAGTGTGGTCCTTACTTTATTAGGTGACTCTCTCATGGCAGAATTTCTGGCAGAGTGGCACTTTGTAAAGGAAAAAAAAAAAAGAATCTTAGGCTTTGGGACCTTCCTGCACCTCTGAAATAAGAAGGTAAAGGCAGCTCACAGATGTTTTCATGGTTCTAGATTTAAAGTGATATAGAGAATTAACTCCATGCACCTACTATATGCTTGACCTTATGTTATATGTGTTAAGAGGTATCTCATTTCATCCCCATAATAAACATGTGGCTTAGGTTTATTTAATACAGAATAAAGTATATTCTGGGAGAAGGATGTGGCAATCCACTCCCAAGGCAATCCTGAAACAATCAGCCATTGAAAACCCTATGAGGGTCGCTGTGAGTTGGACACGACTTGATGGCACCTATGAACTAACCAACCAAAGTATATTCAGTGAGATTCGAGAAGCCACAGCACAGAACCTGAGCCTCGGAGTGGAGCACTTCCTGCAGGTGACATAGTGCTCATGTGGCAAGCCTGGACTCATGTCCACATTTATATTGTTCTCCAAGTCTCCCCTCTCCCCTTTTCCAGGGTGCTGGCAGCTAGCTAGTGTTGAACACCTTCTCTCTGCTCCTGACTCCTGATGGCTGTGTCTTCCATTCCCAGTGGGAAAAGAAATTTTCTGAGAACTACAGGAGAGATTGGGCAGGGATGGTGGGGTGGTGGCAAGCCCTGGAAATCTCAGGGGGTGCTTGACATTCATGAAATCACAGAAGGTGGCCCAGTGGATGCTGGCGTCTCACGCCATTATTTTGATGCCTTCTCATTCATGGCCACATTAAGACTTGTGTGAGCTTGAGGCTCTTTCACTTCCTCTACAGAAACATATGAAACTAACTTAGGAACTTACAGAGACTCTTAACATTTCATTCTTTTCTGATGCAAGAAAGAAAACGTATTCACCACTGTAAGTTCATTTGTTTTTCTTTTGGATTTTAGCATAACTATACCATTTTGTGGCGCTCCTAACAATATGGAAGGGCCCTCGGTGCTATACTCATCTTCCTGGTAGAGAAGTCATCCCCTCTGCTCACAGATTAAGGCAGACATTGAGAGTCCAACTAGGACCTACAGGGGCTTTCAGGATGTTGGTACCTGGTGACTAATGGGATGTTTCTTTGTTGAGACTGAGTAGTCCATGGCAAAAACAGGAGCCAGGGTGGGGTCTGGCTGGACTTGAAGGGGGCCTTGGAAGCCTCAGTCCTGCAACCATTGAGGCAGCTGTCACACCCCTGGCCATCTACTTCTGTGGTTTCGTTATCTGAACTTGCTTCCCTTCACCTGTTGGCTGGATCTTGGCTGAGGCATTTTTCCAGTCTCAGGATGTGTGAACACACCCTCAGGGATGTCAGTGGCACACCTGGAAGCTCTGCTTTTCATTGGATCATCCATGAGAAATCACCATTTTCCAAGTTTTTTATTATTTATTTTGCAGTACTCTGGGGGTTTGAACCCAGGACCTCATGCATGCTAGGCATGTCCTTTGCCACTGAACTGTACCCTAAGCCATCTTTAAGTTAAAAAAAAATTTTTTTTCTTGCTAAATTGTGTAGGCTGCTTCTGGCCTCAAACTCACTGATCCTTCTATCTCAGCCTGCTGAGTCATTGGGTTTATAGGCATGCACCATGATACTTGGCTTGAAGTCACCATTTTTATTGCACAAATGATTACTCAATTATGTATGATTCTATGAAGCACACGTGAGTTGACTAGTTTTTCATGCTTATCTCTCCCTCAGGAAGTAAGCTTCAATTGGGTAGAGACTGTGACATGAACATGGCTGTATCCCCAGCAGCTACTGTATTGCCTTATAAGTGCTTGTCCTTATAAGTGGATGATTCAGTCCATAGGGGAGATTGTCTATATCACATACTCTCTGCCCTGCTAGGAGAGCCTAGGCTCTCAAACTTGAATGGGTGCTGTGGGCTGGATGTAGTGTGTTCCCCAAAGGTCTATGTGTTGAAAGTTTGATGCCCAGTGTGACGATATGACAGGTGATGAAACCTTTAAGAGGGAAGGCCTAGTGGGAGGTCTTTAGGTCATTGGGCACAGACCTCTGAGGAAATGCTGGTATCCTGGAGCCTGACCCCTTAATCTCTATCTGGCTTGTTATCTAGAGATGTGAGATTTCATTCCTGCATGTGTTCATGCTATGATGTCATCTTCCATGAGAACTTCATCGGAGGCCAAATTGATGGGGGAGATCTTAAACTTTCAGCTTCCAAAACTGTAAGCTAACTAAACTTCTTTTCTTTACAGTCTACCCTAGTTATTTCATTATAGTAACATAACACAGACTAATACAATGGGCTTCACAATTTCCTGGAGGACATGTTGAAACATAGATCACTGGGACCATCCCAGGGTTTCTGACTCTAGAGGCCTGGTTATCAGCATTTCTTGTAAGTTCCCATGTAAGGCTGCTGTTGGACGCCATGCTTTGGGAATCATTCCTTTAAATAAGTAGTTCTCTGTAGGGGACGGGAAGGAGGTTAGCCATAAGTATTTTAAAACAACATAAAAATCTCTCCTCTACCAGGTTGAGTAGAATCCTACCCTAGTTCATGTCCACTCAGAACCTATAAATATTGCCTTATTTGGAAGTAGAATCTTTGCAGATGAATGGAGTTAAGTTGAGCTCATACAGGATTAGAGCAAGTACTAAGTCTCTTATTAGTGGGGTCCTTATAATAATGAAGAGGAAAATTTGGACACACAGAGGGAGACACACATAGGGGAGTAAGCCATGGAGACAGTTTGGAATGACATGTCTATCACATAAGGGATACCAAGGACTGATAGCAACCACCAGAAGTTAGGTGAGAAGCATGGAAAAGATTCTGCCAGGAGACCCCTGCGGGAATCAATCCTGCAAACAGGTTGATTTTGTTATAAAGTAGGCAGGTCAGACTTTTGACTCTCTAAACTGAGAGTTCTAACTCTTTTGTGCTATGGATCCTTTGACAAATTACTGAGTCCCACAGACTCATCTCAGAATAAAACATAACTCCTAAAAAATACCTAGGATTACAAAGGAAGCCAATAATACTGAAAAACAGCAACACAAATATTTTAAAATGTCAATATATTATATTTTTTTGAGGCAGTTTCTCTCTATGTGGCCCAGGCTGGCCTCTAAATTGTGATCCTCTTACCTCAGCCTCTTGAGACTATAAGTGCGTGCCGCCACACCTGGATCTAAAAGTGGTTCTTTATTAACATATTACATGACAAAAGTTAACAGTAAGTCTAATAACTATTGCAATTCCAAAGTGGTAATGGGTCTTCTGTGAAGCTATAAGAACTGTAAAGTGAGTTTTAAAAAACTGTGATTTCTATCAACACAGTGTCACAGAAAGCATTTATACTCCTGTGACTTGTGGTGTGTGTTAATATTTGAATACTTTACAGCCAGAATTAGTAGAAATAAAGAAGAAATTTTCTCCCAAGTTCATGGTCCCACTGAATTCTGTCTACAAATCCTTTGAAAGTCTATGGACCTCAAGTAAAGACCACTTTGGAGTCTAGTTCCATCTTTTTCCTTCTAGGTGTGACCCCTGTCACCTGAAAGCCCACAGCAAGTGAGGATGCTCATTTTCTTCTCTGTCACATCAAACTGTCCTTATAGGCTGTGTGGTGTGGCGGATCAAGACTGGGTTTTTTTTCCTTTATTAGTAAATAATGATGGGGTACACAGTGATATAGCAATGGCTTTTTCCATTATGCATCCTTTACATTACTTCTAGGAACACTTTCATTGACCCACAAAGTTTATGGAGCCTTATGGCTAGTACATAGTTATACTCTGATACTAATTTGGGTTATTTTCCTCTATTTTCCCAACATACTCATGAAATTGTGCTGTTTACATTGAGATTGACCTTTTCCCCTTCAGGCCTTCTTTCGACGCTCCTCCCCATTCCATCTTCTCCAATCTTTGCTTCCCTCTGTTAGATCCCTTCCTCCTCCTTTCCACTCCTTAAATTGTGCCTTCTACACTAAGTTTAACTGTGCATTTTTATATTTCAATTTATGTATACTATTTTTTTCCTTCCTTTAAGTATGATTCAGCACCCACATACGGTGAGAACATATGGTATTTCTCTTTTTGGGCTTATCTTCGTTTGCTTAAGATGATGTTCTCCAATTCCATCCATTTTGCTCCAAATGATGTAATTTCATTTTAAAAAATTGCTGAGTAGTATTCCATTGTGTATATGTATCATAATTTTTTATCCATTCTTCTGTTGATGGGCACCTTGTTTGATTCCATATCCTTGCTATTGTGAAAAGGGCTGCATTGAATATGGAGATGCAGGTGTCTCTGTGGTATGATAACCCGTCTCCCTTTGGGTATATTCCCAGTAGTGGCATAACTGGGTTGTATGTCAATTCTATTTTTAGTTTTCTGATTTCCAAAGGGGTTAAAACCAATTTATAGTCCCACCAACAGTGTAAGAGGGTTCCCTTTTCTACACAACCTTGCCAGCATTTGTTATTATTTGTTTTGTTGATCTTGGCCATTTTTATTGGAGTAAGGTAGAATCTCAGAGTTGTTTTGATTTGCATTTCCCTAATGGCTAGGGATGTTGAGCATTTTTTCATGTGTTTCATGGCCTTACAGACTTCTTCATTTGAGAACTGTCTATTCAGTTCCTTTGCCCACTTGTGTATTGGATTATTTGTTGTCTTGGGAGTTGCTTTCTTGAGTTCTTTGTAAGTTCTTGAAATTAGTCCTCTGTCAGATGTGTAGGATGTGAAGATTTTCTCCCATTCAGTGTGGTCTTCCTTAACTCTGTTGATTGTTTCCTTTGCTGTACAGAAGCTTTTTAATTTCATGTAATCCAATTTGTCTATTCTTATTGCAACTTCCTGAGCAACTGGAGTCTTATTAAGGAAATGCCTGCATGTTGGAGCATATTGCCTAACTATTCTTATAGTAATTTTAAGGTTTCTGGTTTTATGTTGAGGTCTTTTATCCATTTCAAGTTAACTCTCATACATATTGAAAGGTGTGGGTCTGTTTTCATTTTTCTGCAGGTCAAGGCTAGGTTTTGAGCCAGAAGATCGATGGGCTCAAATACCTCCTTCCCAGCTTACCAACTGCACAATCTTAATCTGAGCCTCATGTATTGCATTTATAATATAATCATTTAGGGCTATTGTGGGGAATAGTGATGGTTATGTAAAATGTTTGGCATACCATAGGTACTTAATAAAGATTCACTGTCATTTATCCCAAGATGAAATTTAATGCTTAACTTTTTATAGAAAAGTGTTTCCCCAGTTAGGGATATGTAAACTTACAGTGGCTTGGCTACTCCTTGGGCTAGTCTTGTGTCCTTCTGGTGTGACCAGGGTGTTGAGAGGATAGGCAGACAGGTGGGTAAACACTCCACCATGCTGTCCTGGCTTGCTCTTGCCTGGACCTGTTCCTCATAAAGCCCACGAGTCTGAAAGCCTATGACAGATAGACTGCAGGCCACCACTTGCCAAGTTTGCTCAACTGGCCATGCTCTGGGCCCACCGGGGAAGTCATCTGTAAAGCCTCAGGACAAGCCCTCCAATATCCCCTTTTCCTATATCTTTGGTGTTAGAGTTGGTCTTACAGGAATCCCCTTTATGACAGAGGTGACAGTGGGTTTGGAATTTTATTGCTGCTTTTCAGGGACTAAGGATGACAATTAGGTATAGGATGACTGTGTCCACATAAAAGGGAACTGGGAGCAGATTCTGTGCCCTGGCTCATGCCATCCAAAACACAAGCTTCCTAAAGGAAGCTACCACTTTATCCCCACCCCACTGATGGTGACAATAACCTTGGTGAAGTAGCATCATGATACAGGAGTAGCAGGGGATTTAAAGTGAAGTATTCTGAGTTGGATTATATTCTACTTCTGTCAACTGCTACTTGTGTGACCTCAAACAAGGCACTTCAGTTTCTTCACAGAGTATAGCAGGGCTTCCCTACCAGTGAGAGATTGTAAAAGGAGGGTTAAACCTCCCCCATCTTCCTCCACATTCCATAAAAATCCCCTGAATCTCTGATTTCAGGCTCCAGCTTATTTAAATGCACTGTGTTCTGCAACATGCCAATCCGATACAAAGCTGGTCTCTTTCTGAGAGTTCTACAAAAATTCTCAAAGTTGCAAAGTGCGTGGCTCATTGTTTTTATTTTTATTCTGGTTTTGGTTTTGGAAAAGGAAAGAGAAATAAGGAGTTTGTATGACAGACAACCGGTTGACTTCAGAGGGTAGTAGGCATTGTCTAGTTCATCAAATATCCTTCAGCCACGTCTCCTTGAAAGCTCTCATTGACTCCTTATCTTGCCTAGTCCAAGTCTGTGAGTCCTTTCCCCTTATTCTCTCTTTTCTCTTATCTCCACTGTTCTGGGCAAATGCATCCCCTCATCCCTTGCCTAAGGTAGCCATGCTTCCCTTGTCTATGCTTTCTGGATCAACATTCTTGTCCTCATGATTCTCTCCTACTTCAAGGACCTCAAAGCATTTTCCCACCAAAGACTAATACCCCTCCAAGTGGAATTTTTGCATTTGATGTCAATAATAATTCATCAAGCCGCATTATGATTACATGAGATACTGTAAATAAAAGTATTTTGAAATGCCAGATGTTATATAAATTCATCCATCTATTCAGTGATTTATGCAAGGAACATTTGTGAAGACTTTATTAGGTCTGGAGACACTCACTGAGATAAACAAGATGCCTTCAAGGAATTTAGGGTCTAATAAGATGTTAAAAACTTATCACACAAAAAAGAAACTTATCACAACAAACTGTAATAAATACCACAACTGTGTTACATCTCATGTGTACTGGTGGGATAAGAGAAGTGATAGATTCACATTTCTATAAATACAGAATAGATATTCAAAGTATAATCTAAACAAAGCAAACCTGAAGTATTTTGAGCATTTTGGAAGAGAGCTATCTGTTTGATCCAGTCATTACAATTATATTGTCAACTATGTGCATCTTCTCTTTGTGTCTACCAAGTCAGATTTATGTTCAGGTTCTGTAGCCTTCTACCTTGAATGGGTTATTTGGCTTCTTAGAGTCTCATTTTTCTCCTTTGTCAAATCTGTATAAGAATCCTTCATAAGGTTACTGTAGAGACTGAAAGAGATTCATTCACTCATTCATTCAAACAATAGTTATTGAGCAACTACTACATGTTCAACACTGACTTGGTATGATAATGCCTACAGGTACCTCACCTAGTTAATTGGCATCTAGAAACTATGTGACATCTTTGGTTCAGCCTTTCCACTTAAACTGTCATGATTACTCAATTCCCTTATAATTTGCCTCAAAATTCCATTGCTGAAAAGTCCTTCAGGTAGAGGCTACATGAGAGAGCTCCTAGGAGTCTGGAGAATGGGGACAATCTTTAGGCTCCCTGTGGGCCAGCAGGCTAAGCTTGGAGTGTCTTAATCTGTTTTTGGTTGTTGGTAGGTGCCGTGGAGTCGGTATCTGACTCATAGTGACCCTCATAGGGTTTTCAATGGCTGACTGTTTCGGGATTGCCTTGGGAGCGGATTGCCAGGTCCTTCTCCCATTTCTGTGGTGCTGGGAATTGAACTCAGAACCTCAGAGACTGCAGTGCAGCGCTCTACCAACTGAGCTAAATCCCAGCCCTTAATCTGTTTAGGTGATTGTAATAGAATACCAATGATGGATAGCTTAACTAACATTTGTTTCTCATAGTTCTGGGATTGGGAAGTCCAAGTTCAAGATTTGATGTCTGGTGAGGCCTCTTCTGGGTTTGTAGTTGCCATCTTCTTATTATATCCTCACATTGTGGAAAGAAAGATCATCTGTCTTGTGTCTTATTATGAGGGCACTGATCCCTTTCATGACAGGAGAAGGACATGGCAATCCACTCCTGAAGCAGTCCCCAAACAATCAGCTATCGAAAACCCTATGAGTTGGACCTGACTCAATGGCACCTAACAGCAACACAACAATCCCGTTCATGAGGCTCTACCTCATGACCTAATTGCCTCCCAAAGGGCCTACCTCCAAATACCATCACATTGGGGCTTAGGGTTTCCACATGTGAATTTTATTTTGTGGGACAACATAGTTAAGTCCACAGCAGTGAGAAAGAGTGAGAGCTAATTAAAGATGCTGAAACCACTGAGCAAACATCTCCTTGCTCATTTCTGCCAAGGCCACTGGGGAGAAACCCAATTTTTTAATGATGCCTCTTTTTTTTGGTTCAGGATTTATAACAAATACGCTTCCCTTGTTTCTCCTATAATCATGTCATCAAGTGGCCCAGAGATACATGTCAACAATGCAACCTCTGGCTGGAAAGAGGCCCAGGATGTTTGGGCTTGTCATTAAGGAGCCCCAGTGGTGGGGAGAGAGAGAGGGGGCAGCGTGGGGGGCTGGCAGGCTCCCCAGAGGGCCATCATTAAACTAAGGGAGGGGTGAGAGTGAGCCATCCAAGCTCTGGGTCTGGCAGAGTTTACGACCAAGTGGTAAGAGAACAGAGCATTTTTGTATCTTGGGAAAGCTTCTCCTAGCTATTGGGCTGGCTTTCTCCATCTTCTTTGTCAGGCCTGGGCTCTTTAGTTTTGACATTTGTGTTTTCCTTTTGGGCTTTTATAATCAATACACAGTGTGAATTCAAGCATTGGGAAGTACCACACAGTTGATACATGGGGCAGTCATGGTATATGGGAACCATGAGAAGAATCTAGAGCACTGGACCCTCAGGTGCAAGGCTTGGGGTTCTGTGGTGTGTGGGAGGAAGTGACACACACAAGTCTAACATACAGAAAGGGGAAAGGATCTTGACTCCTCAGCTGGGCTTCCAACACCACACGACTCTATGAGGCTCTGCTTATGTAGGCATAGTGCAGATGGTGGCTCTTGGGTGGGGCAGCAGAGTGATGGCTGGCAAAGCAATGCCTCTCCTTCACCCCCCTCCTCTCATCTAAGGGGTTGGACAAAGTGCCAGTTTCCCGAAGAGCTTGGATTAACTCCAAGGAATGCACTCCTGGGGGCTTTGCCAGGAATTCTGCTGGGGAGATGGATGCTGGGGAGCGTGCAGTCAGAACTGTCTCTGCAAGGCTGCAAGAGGGAATCTGCTCCAGACGACCCTGGGTGGGAGGGCTTTTTAGGATCGAGTGGGGAAGCAGGGGAGACTTTGCTGCTGTGGCTTCCCTGCTTCACTGCTTATTCCGGTGGTGGGCCTGGGTCAGGGTTGATCACATGGAGTGCTGGGATTATGAAGGTAAATAAGGACAGGGGTTTGAAGTAAGGCATAGCAGCCTGACCCTCACCCTTCATCCCTTTGTGCTTCTCAGATCCCCAAAAGCCACGATTTCAGCTCTGGAGAGACAAGCACTGAATGGAAATGAAGCTACTCTGGGGATCCCTGTGTAAGGACTCTGCACCCTATTTGTACTATAATGCCCTCTGTGTCTGCCACCATTGCAGGGCTTCCTGGGGTACAAGACAGACCTACAAGCCAGAGTGGGGTTCCTTTTGCCTCCCTGCAAAGCAAAGATAAGTCTATAAAAGGACCCTCTTTGTTTATCAACCCAAGGTCACTTCTGTGGAAGCTGAACCAGAGCTGATGAGATGGACCAGGCTTACCTACAGGGTGGGAGGTGGCTAGCTGAAGTCCTGCCTTGCAGCAAGCGCAGGGACCCTGCCCACAGTAAGTCAGAGCCCAGCCCATGTCTTGTCCCCAGTATCACAAGCTGGGATTTGGCCTTGACTTTTTCTGTCAACCTCTGTCAACCTCATAATCCATCATTCACCAGGTCCTATCTATTCTACCTCTAAAATATCTTTTAGATCATTAGCTTTCCTCCCTTCCCTCTGATTCCACCCTGGTCCAAGCCACTGCAACCTAGCCTCTAGCCCAGTCACTCCTCACATCTCCTTTGCTGCAGTTATACTGCTGCCAGAGAAATATCTTGAAATGTTTAACATGTAAGCATTTCCCTATGGAGCCCTTCAATGGCATCCTTCTGTCCTTGGATGAAAACTTTACAAATATTTCTTATTTTCAACTTCTCTCTTATATTCTGTGTTTCACACATAATGAATGGCTTTCCTTTTTCCCAAATGGGTTGTGGCCTTTCTTGCCTTTCTCATGCAATTTGCTGTTTTACCCCTGCCCCCACTCCCACTTTCAACTAACTCCTATGCTACCTTCGAGTTCTCCATTTAGCTATCCAGGAAGTCCGTCTACCTTTGGCTATGTTGCTGGTCCTCTTTTATGCTTCTGTGGCTGCACAGATCATCATTGCCACTGCCTGTTTCCTTGTTGTTCTCCCTGCCTTCTAAAGGCCTCAGTCACCAGCAAGAGCCCCTTGAGTTCTGCCAGGCTAAGAGCATAGTAGGTTTACTTCATCTTTTTATGAGTTTTCCTAAAGCAAAAGAAAAGGGACCCTGGACACCATGATGGATCATATCCACAATGGCATTCATTTCTTTTACTATGGAGACATCCTATGTATTACTGATTCTTTTATTGACTCTCAGCAAAGACAGAGGTGAAAGAGATGTCAGCTCTTTTAAGTGGCACTTTGGTTGGGCAGTGGGGAAGAGATTGCTTTCAGGTAATGCCTGGAAACCCTCACCTGGAGCACAGTTTCCGCTCCTGTTCTCTCTGGATGGAAGCACTGGAGAAGGCTTAGTAAGTTCTCTTCCCTCTCTGGAGCATAAGGAGACCAGTCAGGCTTTCTGTGGGAGTTACCGATCAGATGATGGGTAAGATGATGTGGAGGCTCTGGGGAGAGTCTGGAGTGCCGTGTTGTCAATTAGGAGAGGAGTTGCCCACTCTGGACAGCAAAATGTTTCTATTCCACAATATCTCCTGGGCACCTGCCACGGGCCTGGCTCTGCTGGGTGCAGTGGTGACTTAAGATGCATCCCTGCCCTTGAAAACCTTGCCTGTCCCTCAGTTCTATAGGAATGATGTGAATCAAATGTTAGGAGCTGGAAGGAGGGAGAGAGCATGGACAGAAACACTCGAAATTTAGAGGAGCAAGAGTAGGGTGTGTGTGTGTGTGTGTGTGTGTGTGTGTGTGTGACATATTAACATAGGAAGACTTTATGAGTGACAGCATACAGTGGCCTTGGAAAGTGTCTCCCAGATGGGGCAGTACCAAGGGCCAATGTAGCATTGGGAGGCTTTGGGTCACCCTGTAGTCTTCATGAGTAGCCCATGAGTAGTTCCTTGTGTAATCATTTCTTCCTCAATGCCTTGCAAAGAGTTATGCAAACATATCCTTAGTTCCCCATCTGCATCACTGGATTGTGCCTCAAGCCCCTCGTGGATAGACATTCTATGACAATCACCTTCTCCCTCCAGTTCCTTGTTAATTCACAGAACCCAACAGTTGACCCTTTGTTGGAAACTGAATCACAGTGGGGTTGTCAGAGCCATGGGAGCACACAGACTCAGACACCTGAGTTGGTGTAGGGACACACTTTTCTGTGTGCACATGAGCACAAAATCCCATATACCCTGTCATGCTGTATTGGTCTTCAGGTCTCTTAATTCAACGCATTGGAGTGTAGGCCAATACTCCAGGGACTGAGAGAGCTCATGGGTGAGCCCCTTCTTCCTGCTACACACTTGGCAGGGTTTTGCAAAGCTGACCTAACAAGACCCTGGCCCAAGGCAGGGAGACAATGAGGATTTTGACATTTTTTCATGACAGCTTTTCTTTGTGTTGTTAGAGTTTGCCTGCTAAGAAGTCAGGAAATTATGTGAGTATGGAATGAGGGATGGAGGTTTAGGGGTGAGGAGCAGGGAGGAATTGGGGTGGGGTGCTGATATGGAGGCCATTTGCAGTGGTATTGAAACATCCGTGACTAAGCCAAATGAGATAGGAATCTTAAATTTTCATCATTAATAAGTTTGCCTCTGGAGTGTGACAATGATGATATTAATTAATAATACTATTTTTTTTTGTGGTTGTTCTTGCTAACCAGGGTTTGGGAAAGGTACAATTGGGATCTTTTCTTTCCCTCCTGATTGTGAGCTAAGCCAAGAGTGAGGGAAACAGGACCGAACTGTCATCTTTGTGGCTGGAGCAAGTACTTGCAGCACGAGCACCAGAGGGCTGTTGGGTTCTGAGCCCCAGTGTGTACCTGAGAACCACCAGCCTGAGGGAGCTATGTGTTTTCTGCCAAGCCACACACTTTCCCATGAGGGAAAGGGTGGAGAGAGGGGCCTGGTTCTCCTCCTCAGGCTTGTGAGAGATTCATGCCATCCATCAACAAAGTGTAGACAGGTGGCTCTTGGTACCAACCAGGTAACACCCTCTGTTTCTCCTGGGAGTTATAAGAGGGGTACAAGAGGCCAGGTGTGCTCAGGGAAAATCAATCCCGCCTCAAGGTAGATGAGGGGACACCTCAAGTGGGCCAGCTTGTCTTCACTGAATAGTCCCCAGGTGTTTGTTGTAGTCAACCCACAGTCTGTGTGAGGTACAGCTGTCCCTTCAGGGGAGATCAGTCCCTTTCCAGGACATCTCTGCCCCTTCAGGATATGCTGCTCTTCCCATTCATCCTCAGCTCCTTCGGCTGTCCTCCTCAGGCTGTGGTGGGCAGTGTGGACTGTCCCCTCAAAACACTCTCAAATGAACGAAACAGTACCTTAAATCATCTCTGAAGACATCCTGTCCAAGGCTGAAAATATATTCCCCATTTCCTGCTTCTTATCCCAAAGGATGCATAGTTATGTTACCTCATATAATCCCAAAGACGTTCTTGGCCAATGGAGAACTGGGAGTGAAGAAAGAGTCAGCCATGATGGAGCACTATAGCTAAGCCTTTGTTGTTGTTAGGTGCCATCGAGTCAGTATCTGACTCATAGTGACCCTGTGTACAACAGGTGAAACACTATTGTCAGTGCTTCTCTGCTGTTCATAGGGTTTTCAATGGTGGATTGATTTTTGGGAGTGGGTTGCCGGGTTTGTCTCCCAAGCCTATAGCACCTCGTATTCCCAAGTGGCCTCCCATCCAAGTACTAACCAGGCGCAACCCAGCTTAGCGTCTGAGATCTGAGGGGATCGGATGCCACAGGACTATGGCTGCAGGCCAGCTGAGCCTTGAAGGTCAGGAAAGACGTGGAGCCCTGGGGGGCTTGTGGAAGGATGTGCCCACTTCCAGAGAGGAGCTGTTCTTTTGGGTTTGGGGCCTGCAAACTCCATTCAGAACAGAAATGAGGATCCCATGAAGGCAAAGTCTCTTAATCCTTCTGTCTCTGTGTCTCTGTCTCTGTTTCTCTCTCTCCTGTCCGCTTCCCCCAACTCCTGTCTCTTCCTCGCCCTTCCTGTAATAATGACCCCACCAAGATTTCCTGAGAAAAACAACCAAGTGAGAAATCACCCAGCCTCTCTGACAGCCCATCCCATCCCTGCACACCCGTATCTCATGGGCAGTGACCCCCCATCTGTCACCCAGGCCACCGAGAGACTTCCTGTTCATTCCACTGCCAGAGACATCAGTTGTTAGCACTTCTTGGCAAAGGCTCTTGACAATTGCCTTGGGAGGGAAAATAGCACCGTGGCTTAGTGGAAAGAATGTGGCTTTTGGAGCCAGGCAGGGTTGGGCTCAACTCCCAGATCTGCCACTTAATACCTGTGTGTCTCCAGCAAGTTGCTTACTCTCTTTGAGTTTCAGTTTCCTCATCTGCAAAACAAACAACCCGGAGATGACAATAGGGACCTGTGGAATTGCTTTGAAGAGTAAGCAATTCAATGCATGAGACTTACCCCCGAGACCTTTGCGAGGGAGGTTTTAGAAATTTGGGAAGATTCCATTGTAGCCTAATTTCTGAGTTTTATGTGCCTCTTCCTTTTGATAAACAGCCAGACTTGTCCAAGACTCTGAAATTACAGAAACCATGAAGTGTTTGCTCTGCACAAGAAAGTCCTTTGGAAAGAGCCTTCACCAGGCTTTCTAATGAATCTACCTTTCTCTTTCTGCAAGCCTGTGCCCATTTCCTTCCCAGTGGTAGCTGCTCAATAAGGACATCTTGAAAATACCCTCTCGTGCTATGCTTCCAGGCATTTCCCTACTAGACCAGCCTGGGTGTATAATGAATTGCCTGTGGATTTGGGCTGCCTATATGTGGCAGCAGAATTTACAGTGTAGACAGAAGACCGCAGGACACAGGAACCCGGCTGGCCCGTGGTCCTTGTGATCTTTGTTACGGTTCCACTCGTAAGCGATTCAAGGCGCCTTTGTCCTTCCAGACTTTGGAGCTTGGAATGGGGCCCAAGCCAGGCCAGTCGAGCCATAAATCCTGCTGGAAGCTTAGTGAATTAGAGGGAACATCTCAGTGTGTCATGTGGATGTTTCCCCGCGGGTACCACTCAGGGTTATTGGACGCAAGCAACAAATGTGAACAAGAAAATGTATGCATTGAAAACATACTGAGGAGCTTTGAAAACTGATGGAGGACTGGAGAACCAAGCTTAGGAAATGCGTGGATCTCAAGGAGCCAGGCCATAGCTGAAGTCCCTCAGCATGGAGCCCTCAGGCTTCTGGCCTGGAACCTTGCTGCCACTTGATGTAGAGCCTTACTGTGTCCATGTTGATGCGTGACTTGTTCTGTAGTCACAGTCCGAGTTAGAATACTCCACTGACTCTTCCAGGGTCATGCCCCTGGCTTTCAGGTACTAGACAGGTACCTGGTTTTCATAGTTCGTATAATAGGAAGTTCCTCTTGAAAGTAGGAATGTGTTGAAAAGATGAATGTCTAGTATAGTAGAAAACTAGCAGCTTTAATTTATTATCTTTTTAATAAAGCCTTTAGTCCAAGAGAGAAATGATTTAACTGAAAGGCCTTGCTCACTTCCCCAAATTGGGTATAACAACAACAAGTAAAAAAGTACTGATTGGGCCTCAATGACCCTGACCCTCGGTTTCTTCTTCTGTGAAATAAGATTGAAAGGAATTATCCTGCATACCTTTCTTGGTTGTGAGGACCAAATATGATAATATAGAAATATAGCAAACTGTAACTACTATATAGTAAGGAATAGGCAGCCTGGCTATTTTCCCCTACTAGCTGGTAAACAATAGCATTTACATTATTTATTTGCTGGAGTTTGGTGATGGGTATAGGGGCATGCCAAAATCTCAGTCTGCAATTAAGGTGTTCAGAAGCATGCAATGCTAAGGGATTCCTGTGAGGCCACACAGCTAGCACATGGCAGAGCCAAGATTCACATCCAGGTCTGTTGTTGTTGTTGTTATTGTTGTTAGGTGCCATCAAGTTGGGTTCAACTCATAGTGATCCTCATAGTGTTTTCAATGGCTCACTGTTTCGGGATTGCTTCAGGAGTGCATTGCCTCGTCTTTCTCCCATTTTTGCAGTGCTGTGGATGGAACCCAGATCCTCAGAGAGTGCAGTGCAGAGCAGCACTCTACCAACTAAGCTAAACCCCAGCCTGCTGTTCTTAGGTGCCCTCAGTTCACATCTGTCAGACTCTAAATTCTATCTGCTTCACAGGAAGCCTGGTTCTTAATCCCAAAGTTGGATGAATTGGCTGGAAGTTCAGGAAGGAGGATTCTGCCCAGAAAAGAGGTGCAAGGGGGAGAAATGGAAATGCATTCCTTAAATTCTTAGAGTGATGATTATGCCATAAAAGTACATCAAGACATCAAAGCTGGGAGACCCTGATCAAATCCAAAACCAAGTTTCCCAACAAACCTGCAAGCTATTGCACTAAACAATTTTCATTGTGTAAATGAGGAAACTGAGGCTGAAATAAGTTAGATAACTTGCCCAGAGATATGCAAGTGCTGTATCCAGGGCCTGAGATTCAATCCATGCATATCACCTTGGATCTTAGTTACTAACAAGGGAGCCCAATACTAGTTAGGTGAAACAAAGAAATAATTTCATAAAAGATATTGAGGGACCTTGGTGAACCAGGCATGGAATGACACCTTGAATCACACCACTGGATGAGTTCAGCAGCTTCTGCTGCTGTTGTTATCACTGGGTTGCTCTTACTGGAACCTCTCCCATAGCAGGAGCAACCAAGTGGCAACATTAACAGTAGAAGCTGCTGAACTTATTACATGCCTGCAACTTAGCTGCAAGGGAGCTTGGAAGAGTGAGCATATGCCTCCCATATAGGGAAGAAATTTTATCTTTCTATAGTGATGGTGAATTTCCCTAGCATGGGGAAATGTTTCAAGATGTTAGAGGCATAATTATTTTGCTTGTTAGCTGAATTCCCAATGCCTAGAACAGTGGTTAGCATACATAATAGTATGTAGTGGGAACATATGGACTTATGGACCAAAGGATTTGATCTAATTTTATAGTCTGTACCCTTAGCCACTAAACTACCTCTCTATGCAGTCCTTGACAAGAGCTAGCATGAAATACATAATTGCACAGTAATGAAATTACATAAAGTCTTTATTCTACATATTTCTATCTTCATTTATGCATATTGCTTATTTATTCCACAAAATTTGCTATTGTGGCTTATGACTATGAGCTCGAAAAGGCAAAGACCATATCCATTTTGTTTGTCATCGTATCACCTTTTTGTTTGTTTGAGATAAGCTCTCACTATGTAGCCCAGGCTGGCCTAGAATTCTCGGTCCTCCTGCCTCAGCTTCCTGAGTGCTGAGATTACAGATGTGCACTACTACTCCGAGCCCTATATCATCCATTCTTAATAGAGTCCCATAAAATAAACAATCACAAAATAAGTGAGCAGATTGATATGAATGACTTTAGAAGGGAATGTCAGCAGGATGTGGGGCTGGATGGATCTAGTAGTCATGGAGAGAGTGGTGTCAAGCATGGTGTCTAGGTTTTGGCTTGAACATCTGGTTGGATGCTGGCTGCCATTTAATGAGCATGGGAGGGAAAGCAGACTCAGAAAGAAAGATCATGAGTTTAGCTTTGGACTTCTCGATTCTGTGTGTCTGTAAGATGCAAATGTGGGGATGTTGAGTGGGCTGCTATGTTGGATCTGGATCTTAGGAGCTATGTCTGGAATGGAGAAATAAATTTAGAAGTTGTCAGCGTTTAGATAGTAACTGAAGTTATAGGCATAGATATATAAACATATGTATACAGTATATAAAATTCTACATATGAATCTAAAAACATTTAAATATAAAATTATATACATGCATGATCATGCATATAATTGAATTAATTATTGTTAGCATTTGGGTAAGGAAAAAATATAAAATCAGTTTAAAATGTTAATTGCTAATTAATGTTCAGTGGACACCAAAATGGCAGTGATCACATGCTAGAAGTTGGAATAGTTTAATTCCCAAGGGAGTCTGTCTGCAAAGATAATATAAACACAGAATCAGTGGTATGTCTGTGTATCAGAGCTCCTTCTGCTGTGTCCTAACACAGAATGTTAGATATCTCAGATGGATGCTTGACATGGTATAGGCATTACCTTTGTGTCAAGGCTCAGAACATTCTGGGGGAGGAGGACAAAGGCAGGGCAGTGGGAACATTAAGCGGAGACAGGGAAGGCTTGAGGAAGAAGCATGCAGGAGAGATCCTAGGGAACTGAGGGTACTTCTACTCCAAAGAACAGGAGACTGAAGCCAGACTACCCCAGACTCTTTCTTCTGTCTGTGAAAGTTGCTTTCAGGGAGCAAGGCCATCAAAGGTTAGCATGGACCCTCCCCAGCTGCCTAGCCTGGGAATCAGCCAAGAGCACCTGTGTGAGAGGATCTTTGCCCTCAGGGGAACAATAATCAGGCCATTCATTCACCACTGGGGTTAAGAGAGAGTTGTGGATTCAGAGTTCAATTCCCAGCTCTGTTGTTAACCTGTTGGGCAGCCTTGGACAAGATCTTTATTTGCTCTGACTTTCTGTTTCTTCACCCTGCTGAAGGGAGGATGGCAGTATAAAATACTATTATTCATTTTGACTTTTTGAGTAGGGTGCCTTCGCACCAGAAAGCAACTATCTGTTTCTTGGGGACTTGTTGAACCAGGAGAATCAGTCACTGGAGACTATCTGCCTCTTACTGACCTATAAAATCAAATATCCTGAGAATCCTTTCTTTTTAGAGGAAACCATGAAGGTATAAGCATCAATGGAATGTATGGGTTTTATGATGAAGGTAAAAGAAGATATAACATTAATCTATGGAAAACCTTCACAGACTGTTTTCACTGTTTATCAATAGCAGCCATCTTCAATGAAAAAATATTCTGCTGTCATGGAGGTTTCTCACCAGATCTTCAGTCCGTGGAGCAGATTGAGATTTTTATGTGACCAACTGATAGACCAGGCCATCTTTGTGATCTTTTGTGGCCTGACCCTGGTAAAAATGGCTCAGGCTGGGTAAAAATGACAGAGGAGTGTCCTTCACATTTGGTGCAGAATGCTTGCAAAATTTTTCCATAAGCATGATTTGGATCTTATATGTAGAGCCTGTCAGGTGGTTGAAGATGGATATGAAGTTTTTGTAAAGAGGGAGTTGGTCACTATTTTTTGCGCTCAGTTGTTGTGGAGAGTTTGACAATGCTGATGCCATGATGAGTGTGGGCCAAACTCTAATGTGTTCCTTTCAGATGTTAAAGCCTGCAGAGAAGAAGAAGCTGAAAAGCCACAAGACCTTAATATCTCTGAGGGGTATGATCACAAAGCAAGCAAAGAAATAGATGTCATGTAGGCACTGCCTAGCTGATACTTGTAACATAGCATATATAACCTTCATTTAGAAAACTGTAATATGTACTGGCCAGCTTGCTCAAATGGATCTGTGTTTGTGAGGGCCCCTCCTTCCATTTTTAATATAATGAATGGCATTTTCTAGTTATAACAGCAAATGGAAGACATTCTATTCACAAGAAAAAGTGTTTTTGTTTTTTAATTTCCTATTTCTTTGATGTCTGCAGACATAGCACCCTGGTATCCGATCCTTCCTGATCTTGGAAGCTAAGCAGGGTTGGCCTGGTTAGTCCTTGGATGGGAGACCACCTGGGAATACCAGGAGCTGCAGGCTAGGAAGAAGGATCTGGCAGCTCACTCCTAAAACAATCCGCCATTGAAAATCCTATGAATAGCAGAGAAGCACTCTGAGAAGCCGGGCATGGTGCAGTGTCAGGGAGTGTTTTGTTCTGTTGTACATAGTGTGATTATAAGTCAGATCAGACTCAACGACACCTAATGACAACATTCCTTGGACAAACAACTTTAATGATGGTGTTAAAGCTGTATACCCCACTTCAGTTTATCTTGTCTGAGGGGTGAGTGTACAAATAATTTTTAAAAATTCTGTGCAAACCACAAATAATGTAAATACTTGCTTTTATTCCTTAGGATATAAAGAGAGTCCTGGGGTGCTCTGAATTTGTACATGCTATTGTCATAAAGCCTGCAGCAGTAGCCCTGTGGCATCCGATCCCCTCAGATCTCCGAAGCTAAGCAGGGTCAGGCCTGGTTAGTACCTGGATGGGAGACCGCCTGGGAACACCAGAAGTTGTAGGCTTGGGAGAAGGACCTGGCAACCCCCTCCCAAAAATCAATCTGCCATTGAAAACCCTATGAGCAGCAGAGAAGCACTGACAATAGTGTTTCCCCTGTTGTACAGAGGGTCGCTATGAGTTGGATACTGACTTGATGGCACCTAACAACAACAACAACAACAATTGTCATAAAAGCTTGCAGCCAAAGCACTGTGGCATCCAATCCTATCAGATCTCAGAAGCTAAGCAGGGTCGGACTGGGTTAGTACTTGGATGGGGACCGCCTGGGAACACCAGATACTATAGGCTTGGGAGAAGGACCTGGCAGCCCACTCCCAAAAATCTATCCACCATGGAAAACCCTATGAATAGCAGAGAATCACTGACAATAGTGTTTTGCTTGTTGTATTTAGGGTCGCTATGAGTTGGATACCGACTTGACGGCACCTAACAACACAATTGTTATAAAATGTGTAGTGTTGATACAAACCACTGCAAGTGTTTTTTTTTTTTTTAATTTCATTTTCAAGGGATTGCTTTTTCCTCCCATTGTCTTTTCATGCACAAACTAGTTTTTATAGCTCTCAACAGTAGGAATAACTTTCACCCTGCCAGCATCACTGACGTATACTTAATTAGAGCACACTTTCTCCTACCTACTGTATATTTACAATGATGATTAAGGCCATTACTTTAAATGTTTGTGACTCCTAAAGCCAATGTTTCTGTTGGGATATGTATTGAGACACTCTTAAGTACCTGTGTAAACGTGACACCTCCTTGGGTGTCAGAAACAGGTTTTTTTCTTTTGAATAGCTATCAGTACTCTAGTGCTTTTTAGGCTATAAATGATTAAAGTCAGTAACATTTTGTAGAACTTATATCATCTATTCACTAAGTAATCCTTTTACAGTTGGATCAGGCCTGAACATGTCCAGTCAGAAAGCTTCAAATTATAGAAACAATATTGGTTCTATACAAGTATGCTTTCTCTGGCCTACGTTCTTTATTCTGAGGTGAAATTGTGGCTTATAAGTCAAAACAAAGGAACTGATTTACTGTCCACCAGGTTATACAGACTACATAGTGTCTACAACTTTTTAGAACTAAGATTTGTTAAATCTGTTTTAACAGATGACTGCGTAGGATAGTGAATTTAGACTTATTAAGTGATGAACTTGTTAAATCTTCTCAGTGCCTACTGATTGGCACAGTACATACAGGAGAACTGTTGATGGCGTAATGAATAGATTACAATGATCAGATTGCTCTAGAAACCACAATAAAATAAAATAAAATATAGTGGATATAGTGAACCTTCAAAAATATTCTTATGGATGACAAATTTGAATCCTGTTAGATGCGTAGCCCGTGGTAGGTTTTAGATATGGGGGTGATGGGATGATTTGCCATTTAGAAAGGTACCCTTCATGCCACACCAGGGGAACAGATAAGTAGCTTTTGCACTAGCCCTGGCATGGAGTGATAAAGATTGGATCAGGGTCAAAGTGAGGTAAGTAATAGTAAAGATTAATGTTAAGTAGGAGCTTAATAAATGATAGCTAACATAACAATCATCATTATGGTTATTAACTCCATCCTTCACATGAGTCAACTACAAAAGTGTATTTGGAAATATGGCAAGACATATACATTTTCATTATTTATTATTTATATTGGGAAAAAGATGTGGCAATCCACTCCCAAAATGATCCCCCAAACAATTAGCCATTGAAAACCCTATGAGGGTCAGTATGAGTTGGACTTGAAACAATGGCACCTAACAATAACAACAATAAAATTATTTATGTATTTAGTGCTTGGGAGAAGGACATGGTAGCCCACTCCCCAAACAATCAGCCATCAAAAACCCTATGAATAGCACTGACATAGTGTCAGACATGGCACCATGTCAGGGAGTATTTTATTCTGTTGTACACAGGGTCAGTATGAGTCAGACCCGACTCAGCAACAACAAAAACAATAATGTAGTGCTTATTTGTGTTTGGCACTGTACTAGCCAACTATATCAGTCAGATTTCCTCAGAGACTGATTAAAGATATATACAGGAATTGGCTCATATCATTATAGAGGCTAAGTGCTAAGATGTATAGTTAGCAAACTGGAGACATAGGAGAGTCAGTGGCATGGTTCCAGTCTGAGGCCACAGGCCTGAGAAGCAGGAAAGATGGTAGTATAATCCAAGTCCAAGTCTGAATCTGAAGGTAGGAGAAGACTGGTGTTCCAGCTTAAAGACAGACAGAGGGAGGAAATGGTCCCTTGCTGTTATTTTGTTCCCTTTGAGTCGTGAACAGAGTAGCTGAGGTCCACTCTCATTGGAAAGGGCAATCTTCTTTCCTCAGTCTATCATTTCCCATGTCAATCTCATCCACAAACTCCATCACAGACATGACCAGAATAACAATTAACCAAATATCTGGGCACCCTGTGGTCCAATCAAGTTGGCACGTAAAATTAACCATCACATCACTTTACCTACATTAGCTTATCCAATGTTTCTAATAATTCTATTATCCCAATTTTATAGAAAAGTAAACTGAGACTCTGAGACATCACACAGTTGGTAGGTTGTGGAGCTTAGTTTCAACTCCATGTAGTCTACATTAATGGTAAACTTGAAGGTAATTCTTAGATATATTGGTGGCCAACTCTAGTTTTCTTTGCCTCCAGCATGGCCTGGGTGGGAATGTCCACTCTGGAGATTGAACAGAACTTCTGTGTATAACTCAGCTATCTGCCCTGACCTCCTACCCCTGCACCTTACCCCAGGACCACATGGACACACTTATTTTCATAGTGGCAATATGAATGGGTGAGCTAATGGGCATTTGAATTAAAGGTTTCTTGGAAAACTTCTTGTAGTTCCCCAGGGTATATGCTTTTACCTCCAATCAAAACTAACTGATGAAACAAAATAAAATTAAAAATCACAAAACTGCCTGACTGTTGAACTTCCCAGAGCCCAATTAGTCAGAGCCAGACCTTACAATAGCAAATCAAGTTGCGTGCACACTGGAGGAAGCCTGATAAGAAAACACAGCTTAGGATGATTTCTAATTGGCAGTGAGAAAAGAGCTTGAGAACAATAGCTTGAGTGTGCCAACTCCCTTCAGAGTTCTCACTAAATCAATGTCTTTTCCCCAGCCGGAAGGCTCCACTCTCCCCTTGACCCACCCATTTGTATAATTACCTTTGGGACTTGGCTGAAAAGTTAGCTTCTGCTAAATGCCTTTCCCACCTAGCATCAGTGTGCTTGGATTTGATGGATTGGGTCATTAATTCCTCACTCATTCAGCAAGGGCCTGTTGGGTATTGGCTACTCAGAAAGCTGCTGAGAACACAGTGATGAGTTGGGCACTATTCCTGGCCTCTCAGAGTTTCAAACTCTCTGTGATGATGGAAATGTTCTATATTTTTGTCATCTAATATGGACATTAGCCTACAGCTATACCACCGTGATGTTGGATCTCATCAGATCTTGGAAGCTAAGCAGGGTTGGGCCTGGTTATTACTTGGATAGGAGACTGCCTGGGAATACCAGGTGCTGTAGGCTTGGGAGAAGGACCCAGCAACCCACTCCCAAGAAACAATCAGCCATTGAAAACCCTATGAACAGCAGAGAAGCATTGATAATACTGTTTTACCTGTTGTATGTAGGGTCACTATGAGTCAGACACTGACTTGACAGCACCTAACAACAACAGCAATATGGACATTGAGTGCTTGAACAGCTCAGTAGCACTACTGAAGAACTGAATTATAACATATTATTTAAACTTCAACTGAAATAGCCACATATGATTGGTAGCAATGTATTGGAGAGCCCAGATCTAAAGTAGTGACTGATTACAAAGGACTAAAAAGTCCTCAGGGGCTGTGTTTGAAATCTGTCTGTGGCTGAATGAGAGCACCAAGACAAGCTGGTCAGTTCTCTTGGGCATAGTCATGGTTGTTTAAGGGAGCAGTTACAAAGAGCCCCTGGACTAAGCTACCTGGGTTCAAATTTGAGTATTTTCCATCCATTAACTCCAGGATTGATAAATGGGGCCTCTGAGTGTGAATGAGGGCAGAGGCAAGTGGACTTGCAGAGGAGGCAAGTTCAAGATCAGGCCACTCTGTCATTAGTGTGCATGACAAGGTGCATGCACTTGACTCCATTGCTGAAGATCATGTTCCAGGTGTGCTTCGTGTGTGGGTCATTCCTCTTGCTCACTGGTGTGCAAGCTTGGAAATGAAATTGCTCTTTTTCCCCATCCAATGTCATCTGCTAATATTCTTGCCTATTGTTTAAAAAAATAAAACAACTGACAGAAAATTATAAAAGAAGAAATCACAATTCCCACCATGCAGAATTTCAGGAATTTGGTGAATATGTAAAAATATTTCTATATAGAGATGTATAAACTTATGTCAAATAGGAACATACTGTACATAATATTCTGAAATTAATGTTTCACTTGAGAAAATGTTCTATGACCATTTTAACACAGTGATGTGGAACTTCATAAATTTACCTTAATGAGTGCGTAATAATCCACTGTGCCACTGGGATGGGCACTGAGATGGTTTATAATTTCTCTCCATCCTAAAACATTCATCATCGCATGGTTGTGGGATTATCTCCACAAGAAAAAGTGCTCCAATAAGGAATTTCAGTGTCAAAACTATCTTTAAACTTTTGATAATTAACACCTGCCCTCCAGAAAGTGTTACCCAATGCCTACTCCTATCCGTAGTTCACCAGAGTATCCCTTTCCCAATACCTTACCTTGTATCTTGTTACTCTTTTATAATCTGATGGGTATATGTTACTATTTATTATGTTTAAACTTGTGATCTTTATTATCATTGAGGTTGAACTTTTTATACTTTTGTCATCTGATTTTCATCTTTTTGAATTGTCCATTGCGATCTTTGCCATGTTTTTTCTATTGCCATGCTCAACTTCTTATTGATTTCTAGGACCTCTTTATTTATTCTTATGTAACCATTTGTTTAATTATGTGTGTTAAAATATTGTTGTTTGGTGCCTTTGAGTGGAATCTGACTATTAGTGACCCTATGTACAACAGAACGAAACACTACCCTACACTGTGCCATGTCTAGCACTCTTGTCAGTGCTTCTCTACCATTCATAGGGTTTTCAATGCCTGATTGTTTTTTGAGAGTGGGCTGCCAGGTCCTTCTCCTAAGCCTATAGCACCAGTATTCCCAGACAGCCTCCCATTCAAGTATTAATCAGGCATGACCCTCCTTAGCTTCTGAGATCTGACGAGATAGGACACCAGGGGGCTATGGCTGCAGATGTGTGAAAATACCTGCCTTGTTTATTATTAAAAAGAATTTGAAATGTGACTGATAGGATTAAAATCCATATTAAAATAGAGCCATTTAAAATAAGGAGATGTTGGAAGTTCCTTAAGAGAAAGAAATAGTCATTTTGAGAACCTAGGATAAATTGAGTTCTTAGTTTTAAGTCTATGATTCCTGGAAGCCAACTCAAAAAACATTGATGGCTTTAGATTTTTCAGAGTTTAATGAAAGCCAGGATGGAAGAAGAAAAAACAAAACAAAACAACAACAAAAAACAACCACAAAAAACTCAACATTTTTCCTGAACGTAATTTCTGAAAGAATCTTCTTGAAGGAGTCTGTAAGATAAAGACAAGTCCATGCCCTGACAGCTCCCTCTCTGTGACATCACATATGCTCCATGTGAGGGCACATCTCCAGGACATTTCCGAACGGAACACAAGAACTCATGAATGAAGAGCAGGAAGAGGTATTTGGCCTCTTTCAGGCCGTGGCTGTGGGGTCACAGGCTTCAGAGCAGAGTGAATCAGGAAACATGGGCTCCAGCCCCAGCTGTGCCCCCCTGTGCCTGTGAGTTCTGAGATAGCTCAGAACCTCTGTTGTGGGAGTGAGCCACATTCTCTGGCCATGAAACCCCGAGCTCCTCCTCCTGAAAGAGACCACATTAATCTGCACTTGCATCTTTGCTCTCAGTCAGTGTCCAAAGGTTCACTGTCTCTCCAACTACCCTCTGTGACCTCCTCCGCCATGGCGCAGGGGTGCCTTGTTCTCTTCACCCCTCTGCGTTCCTCTCCCCTTCTGTCCTCCCAACAACCCCTTCCACTCTGGGCTCCTTAAACTTCTCCAAACTCCTCTTCCCCTTTGCATTCAACTGCTTTTCTGAGCTCCATAACCAGCAGCTGGCTCCAGGAGGACATGCTTCTTGTAGTTGTCTTAAGCGACAGCTCTTTATTCCTAGAAGTCCCAAGGACAGCCAGGGCAAGAGGGGAGCTGCTAAAAACCCCGACTCATTAAGTTTCATTCCTTGTAGGGAAGTTAAGTTTCATTCCTTGTAGGGAAGTGCTTTTATTCCTTAATTTTTGTCGGCTGCTGCTGACCTCCTGGCTAATCCTTTTCATTCTCTAAATACCCTGGCACTTCATTCCCTGCCTCCTTCCTTCCCAAGTCCTGGTTTGTATGGAATGACTTCATTTCCTTGACATTCCAATCTCCATTGACTCTCCTCTAGGCTACTCCCATTGTGAAATCTCTTGTTCCCATTCTTGACCTCATTGTTACGTGAATCTTAATTTGCAGATCAATAATTCAAGCACCCTTGTTTCTTACCAGGAACCCCTATCCTTCTAAAGTGCTTGCTCAACAGCTCCTTTATATCCTTTCTATTCTTTGACTTCAAATTGCTACCTATAGTTTACCTCCTCCCAATCCATTAGCTCTTATTTAAAAATTCTCTCCTAAGGCATAAATTGCCATTTTCCTACCCAACATTTATATTTGCCCTGTGGCTGTGATTAGAAATGCCAGGCGTTATTCTGGGAGGCAATGGAGTTAGTTAAAAAGCTAACTCCACTCCCTAGCTTCCTTGTATCTACTGGTAGCCAAAATAGAACAGGAAGTTGTTAAGGTGGAACATGCAGACCAACCATTCTTGCTTCCAAGGAGCACTCTAGTTGCACTTCTTATAGGACAGATCTGTTGGTTCCTTTGGGAGTCCATGGTATATTCAATACTCTCCTCTTATTAGGTAATTCCCACATTTGGTTGAATCCCTTTTCTTGTGATTATACACAAATATGGATCTCTTTCAGTCAGTTGGCCAGGTAGCTGTTTTCCAAATCTCTTGGCATAAACAAGTTAGCCCCTCCAGTGTCGCATCTGTTTGTTGAATCATCTCAATTAGTATTCCATCAATTCCTGGAGTCTTGTGTTTCATCAATTCTTTCAAGGCAGCTTCTACTTCATCCTTCAGTACCATTGGTTCCTGATAGTATGCAACATCTTGAAATCATTGGTCATTCATCAATTCTTTTGATATAATGACTCTGTGTATTCCTTCCATCTTCTTTTGATGTTTTTTGCATTGTTTAATATTTTCCCTGTAGAATTCTTCACTATTGCCACTTGATGATCGAATTTTTCTACAGTTCCTTAAGGTTGAGAAAAACAAAGCATGTTCTTCCCTTTTGGTTTTCTATCTCCACCTCTTTGCATATGTCATTATAATATTTAATTTTGTCTTCTCAAGCTGCCTTGTGAAATCTTCTGTTTAGTTCCTTAACTTCATCATGTCTTCGTTTTACTTTAGCTGCTCGATGCTTCAGAGTGAGTTTTAGAGTCTCTTTTGACATGTAATTTGGTCTTTTCTTTTTTCCTTGTCTTTTAAAATAAACTTTTGCTTTCCTCATGAATAACGTCTTTGATTTCATGCCACAACTCCTCTGGTCTCCTATCATTTGTGTCAAATGCATCGAATCTGTTCTTGAGGTGGTCTCTGAACTCAGGTGGTATACACTCAAGGCCATACCCTGGCTCTTGTACTCTTGTTCTAATTTTCTTCAGTTTCAGTTTGAACCTGCATATGAGTAATTGATGGTCTGATCCATAATCAGCACCTGGTCTTGTTCTGACATTTGATATAGAGCTTCTCCATCATCTCTTTCCACAAATGTAGTCACTTTGTTCCTGTATGTTCCATCTGGTGAATTCAATGTGTGTACTCACCATTTATGTTGGTGAAAAAATGTATTTGCATTGAAAAGGTCATTTGTCTGAGTAAAATTCTATCATGGGATCTCCAGCATTGTTTCTGTCACCAAGGCCATATTTTCCAACAAATGAGCCTTCTTTGTTTCCAACTTTTGCATTCCAGTCACCAGTAATTATCAGTATATCCTGATTGCATTTTGATCTATTTCAGATTGCAGATATCTTTTGCCTGGCACCTCCATACCATATATCTCTGACAGAGGCCTTGTACCCATTTTATTTATTTATTTACTTATTTACTTATTTGCTTATTTATTTTTGTCATTAGTTTTTACAGTACTGGGAGGGTTGAACCCAGGGCCTTTCACATGCTGGGCAAATGCTTTGCCGCTGAGCTTCACTCCTTGCTCCTACCCATTTTATTTATTTTTATTTTGAGATAGGATTTTGTTAAGTTGTGCAGGCTGCTTCTGGCCTTGAACTGGAGATCCTCCTGCCTGAACCTCCCAAGTCACTGGTATTACAGGCATGTTTCATGGTGCCTGGCCTGTCTGCGTGCATATTCATATGTATTTTTT
Source organism: Pedetes capensis (assembly GCA_007922755.1). Taxonomy (NCBI): domain Eukaryota; kingdom Metazoa; phylum Chordata; class Mammalia; order Rodentia; family Pedetidae; genus Pedetes; species Pedetes capensis. Next base: position 129,401 of record VMDO01000760.1, read on the forward strand.
ATCTGTCTATATGTTTTATCTTTCTATAACCAACTCCATCCACACAAGGAGAATGCCCATCACCTCTTCCTGCATCATAGGCCTCTCTTTCTTCCTTGCACCTTTCTAACTCATTCTTTGTATAGCAGTCTAAGGATTCATTACAGAAATCCAACGTGATCATGTTCCTCCTTCCTGGCACCTCCTTAAAATTCTCCAATGACTTCCTTATGCCCTAAAGATCAATACTAAATCTTTAAACATTTGTATTAATTTCTATTGCTGTATAACACGTGACTACAAATCCTAGAGCTTAAGGTTGTTGTTGTTGTTGTTAGGTGCCATCGAGTTGGTATCGAACTCATAGTGACCCTCATAGGGTTTTCAATGGCTGACTGTTTTGGGATTGCTTTGGGAGTGGATTGCTAGGCCCTTCTCCCATTTTTGCAGCACTGGGAATTGAACTTGGGATTTCAGAGACTGCAGTGCAGCGCTCTACCAACTGAGCTAAATCCCAGCCCAAGAGCTTAAGATAATACCGATTATTTATCTTAGAGATTCTTCTGGGTCAGAATTCTGGACACAGGACACAGGGCAGCTGGGTTCTCTGCTCAGAGTCTCACAAGAGTGCAATCAAGGTGCTGGCCGGGGCTGTGGTCTTTCTCAGAGCTTGGGATTCTCTTCCAAACTCAGGCAGTTGGCAAGATTGGTCTGTGGTTGGAGGGAAGAGGTCTTGTATTCTTGCTGGTGCCGCCCAAGTCAATCCCAGCTCCCTCAGGCCATTCTCTCTGGACTACTTCTGATAGTCCACAACTGGGTCCATTACTGCTTTCCAGGCCACCAGAGGAGCATCTCTGGCTGCTTGTCCCTTTTAAGGACTCACCTGATTAGGTCAGTCCTGCCCTCAACAAGCTCCCTTTCCATTAGGTCGAAGACAACTGATTGGAAATTTTACTTATCTACGCAAAACCCTTCTGCTATGTAGTGTGACATGTTCACAGGCACAATATTCCATCATAGTCAAAGATCCTGACTCCCCAGGCCAAGGGCAGGGGGTGGAGATCGCCAGGTAGGAATCTTGTCACCTTCTTAGAATTCTGCCTACTGTGCTAGCCCTTCAGCACCCTGCCTTTGAGGCATTGGCCACTGCTCTGGTCTTCTTACTCCTCTCTATGACTTGCTCTCTCTGTTCTAGCCCCCTCTCCCTGGGTGTATTCACTTTCCAGAAAGTTCCTGCTCTTTCCTGCTGTTGGCCTTTGAATGTGCTCTTCCCACCCCCAAGGTCCCCACTCTCCTTCATCCACTGAATCCTGTCTTGTGTTTGGGTCTATAGGAAGTCTTCCCCATAGGGTGGCCCTGACTAGGTCAGGTCTGCTGGAAATGTGTTCTCATTACACGGCGTCCCTCTTTTTAGAACCATCAGTCTGCATGAAGTAGTCACACTTGCAATGACCCCACCAGTGTCCCCTTCTTTCCCTCACCATGCTGCATGCTCCTTGGGCTGAGGGGCTGGGCCTAACGTTGCTCCCCTTTTCACCCTGGGTACCCAGCACTTGCCTGGTACACAGTAGGGCCCAATGAACACGTGCTGAGTACACAGATCTACCTCTGTCTGCTTCTTGGGCTGCTCCAATGACTGCTTATTCTCTAATATTCTAGGATTGCAAGATCAGTCAGTCGGAGCATCTCAATTCACCACTAACAAGTGACTCCCAGACATTTGGTGGTGCAGAGGAGCTGCTACCCTGCCCACCTCTGTGCTGTGACTCCAGCCACACTCTGGCAGCCAATTAGATGTCACTGGGTCCTCTTCTTCCAAGCCTCAGCCCACCCCAGGCATATTCCCCACTGGCAGATGGGTTGAACCTTCAGCCTGAATGACTCGCCCAAGTGTGGACATGCCTTAGAGCATTTTTTGTTGGCCAATTCAATATGACTTACTGGGTGAAGAAAGACAGTCTTCCCTCTTGGCAGTACTCAGAGATGCTGTGGGAAGGAGGCAAGGCCTGCCGGCGGCCCTCCAGGGACATGTGGTGGCCCCCTTTCTGCGCTGCCCACAGTTGTGCTCTGGGCCTGCAGTGGACAGCAAGCAGCGGACCACCCTAGTGCAGGCCTGTTTTCTATTTGCCTGTAGCCACGTGGCCTGTCCACCTCGGCTGCGTGAGGAAGGCCAGATGCCTGGCCAGGAGTTTGGAGGCACAGAGAAGCGTGTCTACTCTGGATGATTCCCCCTGGCTCTGACTTTCTTGTAGAGTCTGGAGAGAAGCAAAAGATCAGAATCGTGTCCAGTGTCATGTGACCTGTAGGAGAGGCCAAGAAATATCAAAGGAACTACCAAATCCTTGACAGAGGGAAACAATGTTGGAAGCAGGAAGCCAGGAGTGCCTCTCTTTGGGCAAGATGGTATGCCAAGACAGCGGGGCAAACAGGCTTTTTTATGCCAAAGGGTACTGGGAGGCTGGTTTCCAGTATGTCTTTAGGGCTAGAAGCAGGAACAAACTGATATTTTAAAGCTGCCAACAGTGAGTTCCCTTGTGAGGGTACAAGCAGAATTTATCCTTGGAGTAAAAATGGTCTTTTATTTAGTGAAAAACATAACATGTCACAATATGCAAAGGATCCATTCACATCCTGTTCTAGAGTGGAGAAGTTTGAGACAGAGAGTGGTTGAGCAGAAGAGCTAAACTATTCTCCATAATAATGTAAAGCAGTTGCACCCCTGGAAACTATTATATATCCTTAGGAAGCTGGGGACTTGGGTTTCAGGACACTGCTATTGGTGGGCTGGACATGGTGGAGGGCTGGAGGTGGGCGAAGCTGACGGACCCTGGGGAACATAATATCTGATGTGCACCTTTCCCTGTGCAAATTAGTGAAGTTTCTTTAATTGTTAGCAACAAAGCCCCATGAGGGCTATCTGTGGAACATTCTAGAAAGGTAGGACAGAGGGCCCATAGGATTTGAGGAATAAATAGCCAAACAAGAATCAGAAAGGCAGAAATGAGCAGTCTATGAAATGCAGAAGCATCAATCTATAGTCCTCCTTGCTGGGAAAGGCTCTTAATATGACCCAGGATCCCTGACTCTACCTGTGTCTCTCTGCTCAAGCTCTAATTCCAGATAGACAGAGTGTACTTCCTCATGTTTAGGTAAGGTATTTCTACTCTTGGGTCAATAGGCAGTGGGGGATAGGGGTGACAGGCCTGGTTGCTGGGGCAGATGTCCCTACTTGGTTTCCCTATAGCAAATCATGAGTCAGATTTTGTTAAGACTACCTTCCTTCTGTCTGCAGTTGTACCACTGTGGTGTCCGATCCCATCAGATCTCGGAAGCTAAGCAGAGCTGGGTCTAATTGGCTCTTGGATGGGAGACCACCTGGGAACACCAGGTGCTGTAGGCTTGGGAGAAGGACCTGGCAAACACTCCCAAAAAACAATCAGCCTTTGAAAACCCTATGAATAGCAGAGAAGCACTAACAAAACTGTTTTGCCTATCGTATGTAGGGTCGCTATGAGTCAGACGCTGACTCGACAGCACGTAACAACCACAACAAATCTTTCTTCAATACTTTGTGAAAATAAAGATGGGACAAATACCTACTGCCAAGGGCTCTCCAACCTTTAGAATTATATTAACTGTTCTCTAGGTTTGCTCTTACAGCACAGAACTGAATTTGAAACTATTTCTATGTTTATTCACTTTTATAGGCAATGATGTAGGCATACACCTTATGTTTTGTTTTAAATAAACGATACATTTTATCTACTGTGATCTCATCATCCGTTCCAAAGTTAATTTTATACCCACAATATGCAAAGCATTGTGCAATTCTGGGTATATCTTATTTCAAACCCATAAAATCTACTTTTTTCTTTTATTAGTCAGGACTTTTTTGGATGAAAATGATAGGATCTAAGATTTGGTTTAAGCCTCAATCAATTTATAGATTCATATAACTGGGTAAGTCCAGAGGTAGCTGGCTTCAGGTACAGCTAGATCTAGGAACACGGAAAAATTATGAGAAATCTTTTTCCTCTTCATCTTCCTGGATCTGATTTCCTTTGGGTGTTAGTTTTATTTTATAGGCACTCTCTTTCCACTAAGGGGTAGAATGACATTAAGAGGCTCATATACATGTCTTTCCAGCAGAAGATCTCCAGCAGACAAAGTAGAATTCTGTTTTTCAACACGCACACGCACAACTTCAGGAAACTTTTTTCTCCCTTTATTAGAAAAATGATGATGGGGTACAGAGTAATACAGCAATGGCTTTTTCCATTGTGCATTCTTTACATCACTTCTAGCAACACTTTCATCGACCCACAAAGTTTATGGAGCCTTATGGCTAGTTTGTAGTTAATCTCTGATACTTATTTGGGTTATGTTCCCCTATTTTTCTAATATACTCATGAAGTTATGCTGCTTACACTGGGATTAACCTCTCCTCCTTCATCCCTCCACATTGACCCTCCTCCCCATCCTGTCTTCTCCAATCTTTGCTTCCCTCTGCTAGATCCCTCCCTCCTTCTTTCCACATCTTAAATTCTATAGTAAGTTTGATTATGCATTTTTTATATTTCAATTTACATATATGATTTTTTTCTTCCTTTAAGTATGATTCAGCACCCACATATGAGTAAGAACATATGGTATTTCTCTTTCTGGGCTTGTGTTCGTGCACTTAAGATGATGTTCTCCAATTCCATCCGTTTCGCTGTAAATGACATAATTTCATTTTTTAAAATTGCTGAGTAGTATTCCATTGTGTATATGTAACAATTTTTTTTTATCCATTCTCCTGTTGATGGGCACCTTAGTTGACTCCATATCCTTGTTATTGTGAAAAGTGCTGCATTGAATATGGAGATGCAGGTGTCTCTGTGGTATGATGACCCATCTCCCTTTAGGTATATTCCCAGTAGTGGCATAACTGGGTCATATGGCAATTGTATTTTTAGTTTTCTGAGGTACTTCCATATTGATTTCCAAAGTGGTTGAACCAATTTCCAGTCCCACCAACAGTGAAGGAGGGTTCCCTTTTCTCCACAACCTTGCCAGCATTTGTTATTGTTTCATTGATCTTGGCCATTCTTACTGGAGTAAGGTGAAATCTCAGGGTTGTTTTGAATTGCATTTCCCTAATGGCTGGGGATATTGAGCATTTTTAATATATGTTTCATGGCCTTATAAACTTCTCCATTTGAGAACTGTCTGTTCAGTTCCTTTGCCCACTTGTGTATTGGATTATTTGTTGTCTTGGGAGTTGCTTTCTTGAGTTCTTTGTAAATTCTAGAAATTAGTCCTCTGTCAGATGTGTAGGATGTGAAGATTTTCTTCCACTCAGTGAGGTCTTCCTTAACTCTATTGATTATTTCCTTTGCTGTATAGCAGCTTTTTAATTTCATGTAATCCCATTTTTCCATTATTGCTGCAATTTCTGAGCAATTGGAGTCTTATTAAGGAAATGCTTTCCTATGTCTATATGTTGAAGTGTATTGCCTATCTTTTCTTCTATTAATTTTAAGGTTTCTGGTTTTATGTTGAGGTGTTTTATCCATTTCCAGTTAACTCATGCATAGTGAGAAGTATGAGTTAGTGTTTATCTTTCTGTAGGTAGAAATCCAAGTTTAGGCAACTGTTTTAGTTGAGTCTTGTTCCTGCTCCTTGACCAGTTACTGTTATACGTGGGTAGACCCTATGGCTCACTAGGAATCACCTGCCCACTTCTGTAGTGGTAAAAAGTTGGGGCTGGGAGGGAGTTGGTGGCATGAACCAGAATGGTTCTCAGCCCATCAAAACCAAGTGGAATGGAAGCGGTGCCATTCCCCAATGGTAAAGGGGGTTCTGGGAAAACAAAAACAGATTTCCATGTCAGCTATATTTATGTATTCCTCAATTATAGAATTGGAAAACTTAGAAATCATCTTGTCTATCCTTTCAGTTTTAAAGATCAGGAAATAGACCCAAAGAACTGAAGAGATTCTGCTTATCTATTCATTTCATAATGCAGTGCTTCACAGGAATAATTTTGGCTGAAATGGTCACAGTCCTAACCTCCCAGAAACATTAGTCCAGTAGGAAAAATACATAGACAAACAGCCAATCACAGTACAGCATGGTAGGGGTGTATGTTAGCTTTTTCCTTGCTGTAACAGAATGCTGGATAGAAACAAGGTAAGGGAGGAAGGGTTTAATTTGGCTCATGGTTTCATGTGCTCCCATGTGCTTAGGTAGGACCTCATGGTGGTGGGAGCAGGGGGTGAAGGACAGCTGCTCACATCATAGCAGACAGGAAGCAGAGTGGGACAGGAAGGAGCCAGGGATAATATACCCAAGGGGCCCACCCCCAGTGACCTACTTCTTCCAGCCAGGTCCTACCTCCCATAGTTTCCATGATCTCCCAAAATAGTGCCACCAGCTGGGGACCAAGCTTCAAAACATGAGCCTGTGGGGGACATTTCAGATTCAAATTGTAACAGTAGGTGTTACTGAGGGAGTCAGCATGGCGTTGTTTAGAAGCAATAAAAGGGGCCACTAACTCAGTTTTGGGTATTACAGCTAAGATCCAAAGACTGAATATAGCTGCTAAGGCAGTGCTTGCTGTTTTAACAAACAACCCCCCACATTTCAGTGACATCATCCAAGTTTACTTCTCATTCACATAGCTGCCAATGTGATTGGTCTGTGGGTGGCTTTCCTTGTAGTGATTCAGAGATCCTGTCTCCATTCTTCCTGTAGTTCCATCATCTCCTAGGACCCTGGAGTCCTTGTCTTCAATTGGCAAGGAGGAACAAGGAGGAGAAAGCACACCACACCTGCTTCCTAACTGCTTTGGCCAGGAGGAGAAGCATGCACACTCAGGCCTACATTCCACTGGTAGGATCTAGTCACGTGGCTCACCTGGAGGCCAGGGGCTTGGAAACACACCTGACTTGATAGCTACAGACCAGCGATGACTTACACTATGGAAAGTGATCGTGAAGCCTGGTATACCTGACTCGTCATGATGGCTAAGCAGTGACAGAGAAAAGGTTTGGTGTTCTCGCTAAAGGATAGCACATTTATAAAAGGCCTGTTGTTGATAGATGCCATCGAGTCAGTATCTGACTCATAGCAACCCTATGGACAACAGGCGAAACACTATTGTCAGTGCTTCTCTACTGTTTATAGGGTTTTTGATGGATGATTTTTGGGAGTGGGTTGCCAGGACAGTCTCCCAAGCCTACAGCACCTGGTGTTCCCAGGCGGTCTCCCATCCAAGTACGAACCAGGCCTGACCCTGCTTATCTTCCGAGATATGATGGCATTGGATGCCACAGGGCTATGGTTGCAGGCATAAAAGGCCTAGAGGTGAGGAAAAAATGGAGCCCCATATGAGCAGGGCAGGTTTATGCCAGACTTAGTAAGTAAAAACACAGACCTTCCAGGCAATTTTGAACTTGAGGTATACAATGAGTAATATTATAGGAGAAATATGTCCCAATTATTCCACAGGACAACCTTATACTAAAATTATTCATGATCTGAAATTGATGTCTATCCCAGCATCCTGTATTTTATCTGGCAATCCTATATCTGGAGAAGGAGCAAATAGTTCATAATGAGTGGAAGACAGAGTTTTGGTAGGTGGGGATTGGGCATATGGGGCTGGAGAAGTCAGCACAGAACAGGCTGGGGGTGAGGAGGCCTTCATTGAAGTCATGTTAAGGAATTTCCCCGATCACAGAGGAGTGTCATTGAAGGGTTTTAACTGGGGGAGAGGGTAAGAGATATGTTCAGACCTGCACTTTAGGAAACTCTAGGGTAGTGAAGGGGAGACGGACCCGGCAACCCACTCCCAGAAGTTATTCTCCCATTGAAAACCCTATGAACAGCAGAGAAGCACTGGCAATAGTGTCTCACCTGTTGTGTGTAGGGTTGCTATGAGTTGGATACTGACTCGGTGGCACACAACAACAACAACAACAACAACAACAGGGTAGTGAAGAATTTGGACAGCAAGGGAGGAGACACAAGGAAGAGGTGACTACAGATAAGGAGCTGGTGGCCAAACCAAGATCAAACCTGGGTGTCTGAGCCTGAACCCCTCAGTTCGCGATTCTTCAGCAGTGGTTCGAAACAGTGGTGACAGCACCAGGCAGGGGAGACCTTGCATTCAGTTCTGAACCGTGGGATAGCGTCAGACTTCTACAGGTTCACTGTGCCCATCTCTACACCCTTCTGGAGGCCCGGGACGCTACCTGCCCCACAGAACAAGTCTCTTCCAAGTCTCTGCCTTCTCATTTCCTCCATACTCCCAAACACCAAAAATCTGCATGCCTCACAGTCCAAAGCCAGACCCCGGCCTGGCCCTGGCACTTATATAACTGTCAGAATCTTCACCATGTTTTTCTTCCATCAACAGTTCGGTGCTATCAGCTCCGGCTGCCATTGGCAAATCCATCACGTTAAGCCGAAAGAAGTCACACCTGCCAGGCCCGAGCTGTTTATCTCTATAATTCTCCTGTCTAAAGTACAAACAGGGGACTATTTATTTTCCTTCCTGACACACATAAGGCTGTTAAAAGTCTGAGCGTGCTGGCCGTTTACACGAAGCCAACCTTAATTGCATAGCAGCGCACCATAAAAGGAAGATCAGGGCCTCATTAGCTAGGGACCAATTTTACATTTTTCTCCTCTGACCAAAACTGTTTAAAAATGTGGGATGCTATCTCATCTTCGCCAGACATAAATTTCAGTGCTGTCAAAATGCCCTTGCTGGATTCCAACTTTGCTTATGCCTGAAAATGTTCAGGGTGTCAACTTGGGCTGCAGAAAGGAAATGTTATATCTCCCTTAGTTTCCCCCTAAATGAATGAAAATCAGTGTCACATAGGTACAGCATGAACCTCAGGTAAGCAGAGGATGTGGGCCTAATGTTTTTATTTTATTTTTTTATGATTCAGGATTCATCAGAACTACTTTCAAACTTCTTCCCTTGGTGGAAAATTTTCCTGGTCTTCCTAGCATTTTGGGGGGCAGCAGTTGCCAACCTTTTTGGCACCAGGGACTGGTTTCATGCAAGACAAGTTTTCCATGGATCGGTAGTGGAGCTTAGGTGGTAATGTAAGCGATTGGGAGTGGTTGTAAATGCAGGTGAAGTTTGCTGGCTTGCACATGCTCATCTCCTGCTGGGCAGCCCAGTTCCTACCAGTCCTACTGGTCCATGGCTTGGGGAGTTTGGGACCTCTGTGGCAGCACACTGGTCATCAGTGCACGTCATGTGCAGTGTCTCAATTTGCAGCAGCCACCTACATGTCCGTCACCACCATGTTCTTCCTCTGCCTGACACCAAGACCAAAGCCCCTACCCCAGCCTTGAGTCCTGCATGTCTAAGAGCTCCCAGGCTGGAAAACATCGCTCTGCATCCCATCTTCTGTTCCAGAGCCCCTTTCCCTTGACTAGGGTCTGCTCAGCTGTTAGGAAGATTTTCCTTCTTCTTCTGTTACCAGGGCCACCATTGTTCATGATGGATCTGCTTCTGGCTGCTCCTGAGAGGAAGCTGGGTTATAGTTGCAGAGTCCAGCAGAAGGACCTCCTCTTTAACTACACACACGCTTTGCCACTGGTCCCCACAATGGCTCTGCTTGCGCTCTGCCTCCCACCATGTCTCCATCACCTTCCACTCTGTCTTCACCGCTCTTTGGGTGCCCACCCAGTCTGATGGGCCTGGAACGAGAAGGAAGTCTTCTCACTCCATCTTCCTCCCTTGTCTCTTTTCTTGGCCGGACATCCATCAGAAAGTGTCTCTTTCTTGTACTGAATGTAGCTACAACTGAAGCTCTCACACTTTCTATGTTTGTATATATAAACTAAAGCTTCCATGTCTATGAAAGGAGTATAACTGATCACTAACGCATACTTAGTACATGCCAGTAGCTGCCTGAACTGTTTTTCATATAACAACTCATTTAGTCTCCATGATACGCCAAGGGGTGAACTTTGTTGTTATCTATATTTAGAGACAAGAAAACCTAAGGTGGAAAGATGGACATAACTCTGCCCAGAAGTGGTAGTGCTGGGTTTATGCTGATAAACACCATACTATATGACTGACTGCAGACACCAGGCTCTACCCTGACTCTCAGATAATGGGGTGAGTATAGGGGTGGTGGTAAGTGGTTATTGGCTACACTAGTAAATTACAGCAAGTCAGGTTGCAGTTTTTTTTTTTTTTTTTTTTTTTTGGCAGTACTGGGAGTTGAACCCAGGGCCTCAAGCTTGCATGCTTTGCAAGTGCTGGACCACTGGGTTGCAGCCCATTTTTTTTATTTTTATTTTTTTTTTACTTTTTTGAGACAGGGTCTCACTAAATTATGCAGACTGCCTCTGGTCTCGAACTTGCGATCCTCTTGCCTCAGCCTCCGGAGCCGCTGGGATTACAGGCATGCGCCACTATGCCTGGCTCCATGCTGCAGTTTTTTGAGAGAGGCAATACTGTCTCCATTTTACTGATAAAATAATTATAGCAAAGGAAGGTTAAAAACTGCAAATTCAATCCACCTAACCAAAGCATCCAGGATCCAGGCAGGCAGGTCTTCCTGCAGAGGCTGAGCCCTTTGCCTTGTACCCACCACCAACATTTCTAAAGGAGATTATTCTATGTTCTACTTTACTGATCTATGGCAGGCAATTCAACCAAGTTCCTCACGGGGAAGCTAAGTCTTTGTAGACTTCTAGGGATGGGGGAGCAACAACAGACCTGGCGCTGAAGGACTGGCCAGGGCTTTGTGTGATGCCTTCCTTACTGTGTGACCTTGGGCAAGCGCCTTCATCTCTGTGGTCTTCATTTATCAAATGGGCATTGTTCCTTTGCCCAAATGAAAGTGAAGGAAGCATGGGGGTCAGGGAGAGACAGAGGCGGGGAGAGAACGTAAATAAGAAAGTAGATTGTAGAATCGAAATTTGGGAGCCTGCATCCTACGATGTGTGAGAAGAGCTATCACCACAGGAAGGCTCTAAATGTCTCCAAGCCTCAATTTCTCCATCTGTGAAAGGAGGATGATGTCATGGTCTGCCTCAAAGGTTTGGACTGAGGAGCCAGGAGAAAGTAGCACCTGTCAAGCCCTCAAGCCTTTAGCTCCCAGTACTTGATTGAGAGTCAGCCATGGACAAAGAGCTATTGTTATAAACTCAGCCACCATCCACTGGGGATGTCAGGAGCAGGAAAGAGAAGTGAGAGGAAAACAGAGCTAGAAGACTGCCTTCGTGCTCCAGGCACTGTTTGTAGGACACTTAGCCAGGCAAGAGGCAAGCTAGGACACAGTCCTGTCCTCCCAGCCCAGCTAGCACCCTGGGGAGCAGGGAAAGTCAATGGAGTGTGTTTCAAAGGAGCACTGTTTTGAGAGTAAGGAAACCTGGGTTCTACTCTGGGTTGGACCAATGAGAAATCATGTGATTGTGGACAAGTTCCTTTCTCTATGCTGAAGCTCCTTGTTCCCAGAATGGTGGGGTTGTACAAACAAACAACAACAAAAAAATTGTGATTCTCTCAGCCATAACCCTCTCAAATTCTGTGTTATACCTTTAGCTAATGTCTTTGAGCTCCTGGAAGTTGTTTTGGGTAAATTCCTAACACAAATAATGATTTTTTAAAAAATTTGCCTTTTCTCCTTCATGGAGAGGTTTCCAGTAATTCTGAGTTTCTACCTGGTGGTGTTGTTAAATCCCATTGAGTTGGATCCAACTGATAGCAACCCTAGGTACAATAGAATGAAACATTCCAAAACCCAGTGCCATGCACATAGTCTTTTAAGTTTGATCCCAGTGTTGCAGCCACCATGTTTCTTCTCATTTGGAGTCATGCCCCATCAGCAAAAGGAGGTCCCAGGGGCTTCATTCCCATCATTAAAGTTGGCTCTACTTTGAGAGACAACTCTTCCCCAGTTGTTTCTTGAATGCCGTCCAGCCTAGGGCGCTCTGGCACTGTATTTGACTGTGCTTCTCCACTATTTGTAGGGTTTTCAATAGCTAATTGTTTTAGGAGTTGGCTGTAGGGTCCTTCTCCCTAGTCTTCTGGAAACTCAGCTGAAACCTGTCCACCATAGGTGGCCCAGCTGGCATCTGAATTACTGGTGCCATAGCTTTCAGTATCATATCAATGTACAAGCCCATACAGCATGACAAGCTGACAGACAGACACGTGGGGGGTTGCTAAAATATACATAATGTAAAATTCACCATCTTAACCATTTTAAAAGTATGCAGCGTAGTGGCATATGGACATTCTTCTTGCTGGGAAACCATCATAACCAGCCATCTCCAGGATGTTCTCTTGTCTTTTAAAACTGAAACCCTGTATTAATAAGCAATTAAGTTCCCAATCCCCTCTCCCTTGAGCCCCTGGTAATGCTTTCTGTCTTTAATAATTCACCTGCTGTATTCCTCTTCCGTGGGCTGGGCTTTAGCTCAGTTGGTATAGTGCTGCTCTGTGATCTCTGTGGGCCTTGGTTCAATCCCCAGCACTGCAAAAGTGGGAGAAGGACATGGCAGCCCACTCCCAAAGCAATTCTGAAACAATCAGCCATTGAAAACCCTATGAATAGCAGAGAAACAGTGACATAGTGTTGGGAATGGCACAGTGTTGGGGAGTGTTTAAACGTTGTACATAGGGTTGCTATGAGTTGGACCAACTTGACGGCACCTGACAACAACCACATTCCTTATCTGTGTGGAATCATATAGTGTTTGCCCCTTCATAGTTGGCTTATTTCACATAGCATAAAGTCTTCAGGTTTCATCCACATTAAAATGTGTTGTCAGCATTTCCTTCCTTCTTAAGGCTGAACAAGATTCCATCATATGGATAGACCACATTTTCTTTCTCCACTTGCCCATCAGAAGACATTTGGGTTGTCTCACCTTTTGGCTACTGTGACTAATGCTGCTGCCAGCATCAGTGTATGGTTATCTTCTTTTGTGGCACCTTGTACTTTTCCTTCAGTCCTTATATGTTTATTCACTTACCCTCTTAATTGTCTAGTGAACTTTAAGCTACATGAGGGCAGAGGCTGTTGTTTGTCTTGTTTTCTACCATAGATTGACTTTCTTCCACAGTACCCAACGTCAGGGGTTAGGATAGAGATGCTGAAGTCAGCCTGTTTGTGTTCATACCCTCCCTCTGCGGCTGAATAGCTGTGTGACAGTGAGCAAATGACTTAACTGCTCTGTGCCCTGTTTTCTCAACCATAAAATGGGAATAATGAGCATACTTAAAAGGTTACCACAAAGGAATATGTGTAAGGGGCTCTGAAGACTGCCTGACCTATAGTAAATGTTCAATAAATGTATACCATTATATTTTTATTATAGTGGATGCCCAAACATGTGTTGATCAGTTTGTTAAATGAATGAGACCATACTGGGGATGAATCTACTTGTTTCCCTTCTGATAATCTCTTTCACATGCACCTTTGTTTGGCTGCTCTTCATGGTAGCTGCAGATGCTCATGGGTAGAGATTTTCCTGGGTCTTGGGATGCTCATTAGTCTACCTTGAGCAGGGCTTCTCTCAGAAGCCAGCCTTGATGCATGTTAGGACTACTGGGGGAGCTTTCAGGAACCCTGATGGCTAAGCTGCCCCCAAAGATAGCAGATCCAAAAGTCTGGCTGTGAGACCCTGGCTTCAGTATTTTAAAGTTCCCCAGGTCATTGTCACGTCCACCTGAGGCTGAGAATTATTGATCGCTGGGGGAGGCTGGGAGTTAGGACCTGAGGGCTGGATGCAGGGGCTCAACTGCTCAGGCTGTAAGCAGCCCCTGACTTGGGAGTGGATTCAGTAGTCTTAAAGACCAGCCTTGCCATTCACAAAGGTGCTATGCATGAATGATAGTCATAAGAGAACGGAAGGACATATTAAAAGATTGGGTGACTATTCATTTGCTTCCCATCAAAATGGTTCAGATTTTTACAAATGAAGCTAATAATGCCTAAGGGTAGGTTAATAAGGAATTGAGCATTGTCATTCACTGCTGAGGGGAGTATAAGACAGACTGTCTGTCTGGAGAACACCTTTAAGATTGAAATCTTTACAGGCTTTTATATCTTAGACCTAGCAGTTACCTATCTGAGAAGTTATCCTAAGGAAACAGTCACATAGGTTACAAATATTTATCTGAAAGGATGATTATTGTTTTATTCTGGGTAGTGGAAGCAGCATCAATGTCTATTTAATCATGATTGTCTTAATAAATTATGCATCTTCATTTCCCACCATACAGTAGTCAAGAAACATGGGTTGAGTCTATAGACTTTGAATTCCAAACACCAGATTTGCTTTCTGGTCTGTTGTTGACTAGTTTGGTCCCTTGGATATGTGACTCAACCTTGTTATGTCTCGATTTCTTCATTCAAAGGTGATAATTATAGACTTCCTTCACAGTTTTATGAAAATCATGTGACATTTACTTATACAGAGTATATGTTGGGCAGCTTTCCATTACTATGACAAAATACTCAAGCAGTAAAGATTTACCTTGGGAGGTTTCAGTCCATGGTCAATTGGCCTATTGCTTTTGGGCTTGTGGAGAGACAGCATATAATGGTGGGAGGGCATGGTAGAGAAAGCTACTCACTTCATGGCAGCTGGAAAGAAGAGAGAGAGAGAAGAAAGAGAGGGAAAGTGAGAGAGAGGGGGGAAGAGGACAAGGAAGAAGAAGAGGAGGAGGAGAAAGAGGAGGAGGAGGAAGAGGGGCTGGGTCCCATCATTTCCTTCAAGGACACACCCCCAGTTACCTAACTTCCTCCCATCAATCCCCACCTCCTAAAGGTTCTACCACCTTTGTATAACATCACAGGCTAGCAACCAAGTATTCAACACAAACAGGCCTTTGACACTTACCCAAACCACAGCAGAGTGCATAGAACAAAGTCTGGTACACAGTAGCACTTGATTTTGATATCACATTAGTTGTTTAGCTATGGCTACTATACATTAGTCACTAAACCAATTATACAGGAGATCAGTGAGGGGCATGGCCAACATCTACAGTTTAATATATCTCTTAGTTTTCTGAGGCCATGGGTTCAATCCCTAGTACCACAAAAATTGAAGAAGGACCTGGCAGTTCACTTCCAAAACAACCCTGAAACAATCAGCCATGGAAAACCCTGTAAACAGCAGAGAAGCACAGACATAGTGCTGGGCATGGCAGTGTCGGAGAGTCTTTGGTTCTGTTGTACATAGGGTTGCTATGAGTTGGATCTGACTAGACAGCACCTAACAACGACAACAACTTGGTTTTCTAAGATGCACATTTAACAAATTTGACATCTCTGTAATTGGATGCATCTGACAATTGGCAGCATTTCATAATTGCTGTAATTTGGCTGCGGCCAAAATGTAACTGTCATTGCCTATGCATGGGCAGATGTCAGAAGTGCCAGCATTAGAACTTGCAGACTGGTGTCAGCGGTTGGGTTGGAAGAATATCCTGGAGATCGTACCATAAAACTCTTTAGCCCGTGACAACTAAATGGGTGGATATGATGAATCAGAGGGAAATAAAAAATTGTTTAAGTCTATATAATTGCATAGTTGGCTTAAGAACCCGGACCACTATGTTGTGGATTCTTCTCAGAAAGGGTAAGCAACCAGTGTTCTTGATGCCATGGAGCGGGAGAAAGTTGGGAAGAATGCTGACATTCATAACTGAGACTAAAAGTGACGGAGATAAGTTGGATTCAGAATAAGAAGCAGTTTTAGGAAAAACCATATTTTCATATATGTATTATATATATATAAGTGTAGGGTGATATAGTTAACATGTAGTTAACCATCTGCCTAATTAAATCTACATGAGCTTTTTCAATAATTTTAAAGTAATTCTAAGGGTTAGGAATGTAGCTCAGTGGGAGAGTACATGAGACCCTGGGTTTAATCCCCTCACCAAAAATTAATTAATGAATAGAATGTAGAGTTTCATTCAACCCTGTTCATTGGGTGCTATGAGTTGAATTCAGTTCTACAACATCTAACAACAATAACAACAAAATAATTCTATAGAATGCAAATTGTGTCATATTAAGATATATTACAGGCTAGGGATTATCTCAATTGGTATAGTGCTGTGCTGTGCTCACTGAAGCCCTGGGTTTGATCCCCAGCACAGCAAAAATTGGAGAAGGATGTGGAAGTCCAATTCTGAAACAATCAGCCATTGAAAACCCTATGAGGGTTGCTTAGAGTTGGACCCAACTCATTGGTACCTAACAACAACAACAACAACAACAACAACAATAACAGCAACAATGTGAGTTTATACAGTTGGCTCTGTGAGCTCCATATCTGTGGACTCTGCCAATTTTGAACTGAAAACATTCAGTAAAAATACATCTATACTGGACACATACATGCTTTTTTATATTCTTGTTATTCCCTAAAGCATACAGTATTGTTATTAGGTGTCATTGAATCGGGCCTGACTCATAGAGACCCTATGTAGAACATAACAAAACATTCCCCGATTCTGTGCCAGAGACATGATCTTTTTAATGTTTAAGCCCATTGTTTCAACCACTGTGTCAATCCATCTAGTTAAGGGTCTTCCTTTTTTTCATTGACATGCCACTGTCCCAAACATGATGTCCTTCTCTAGGATTGATCGCTCCTGACAACATGTCCAACACAGCCTAGCCATCATAGCTTCCAAGAAGCACTCTGGTTGCACTTTTCCAGGACAGATCTGTTGATTCCTTTGGCAGTCCAAAGTATAGTCAATATTCATCTCCAGCACCATACTCCAAAGCATCAATTCTTCTCCTGTCTCCCTTCTTCAATGTCCAGCTTTCACAAGCATATGATGCGACTGAGAATATCATGACATTACTCAGCCACACCTTCATCTTCAATATGCCATCTTCACTTTTCAACAATTTAAAGAAGCCATTTGCTATAGCTTTTCCCAATTGTAATTTGTCTTTTGTAGAATACAGCATAACAACTCTGTATATGGTATTTATATTGTATTACGTGTTATAAGTAACCTAGAGGTGATCTAAAGTATATGGGAAGAGGTGCATGGGTTACATGCAAATGCTACATTATTTTGTATAAGATATTTGAGCATCGTCAGATTTTGGTATTCATAGGGGTTCTGGGACTAATGCCCTAAGAAAACCAAGCAACAACTTTATATATATACATGGCTATTAGGCCATTTGGATGGGCATAATGCAATGATGTGTTACTCACCTGGAGTATAGGAGATACATCGTTAATCTGTTTGTTTATTCAATAAACCTTTTGTGAGAGTTTCTATGAGCTAGTTCCTTTGCTGAGTTCTAGTTGAATCCAGTGGGAAAGGTTCACCATTAAACACACCATTACTTATAGTGCAATGGGAGAATTGCTACTGTCAAGATGAGGCCAAGAGGAAGGTTCTGGAGATGGCAAAGTGAGAGGGTGGCACAGAGAGGACAAGAACCAAGTCTGGAGGGGCTGATGCTACCAAAGAGGAGTGGCTCAGTTCAGACACTGTGAACAAAACCAAGCTTTGGGACCAAAGGGGAGAAAAGAAGGAGGAGGATGAGGAGCTAACCACCGCTAAGACTTATCTGGGGCCAAGTATGATGCTATTGCTCCACGTTATCGCATTCAGTGCTTGCAGCCCGCGCAGAGGAGCTGTGATCGTTGCAGTTTAGAGCTGAGAACACTGAGCTGTTACAGTTTAAGATGCTCCCTCAGCATCTTTGCTCAGATTTCACTTGCCATGAGACATTGCCTGATCATCTGAATCAGAGTCACAACCCACGCCACCTGCCCCTACCCCCACGTCACTCTTCATCTCCCTTCCCTGCTTTTTAAGCCAGAGCATACATTACTACTGTATTTTTCCATTGTTTATTGTCAAGCAAAAATGACTTCAGAGAAGAGAAGATATTTAAATGGCGCACGACCCCTGCAATCGAACATTGCCTAACACATTGGTGGCTGCCTTTCAGACATTTTAACATGTATTTATACATTTTCAAGAAAAATGTAATCATATTATGACTAAAATTTTATAATTTTCTTTCTTTTCCCTTTTTTTTATCATATTTCATACATTGTGGGTGCCAAAAATATTTCTTGACTACTAACACAAATGGCCTACAGCTGTACCACCCTGGCATTCAATCCCATCAAATCTTAGAAGCTAAGTAGGGTCAGGCTTGGTTAGTACTTGGATGGGAGACTGTCTGGGAATACCAGGTGATGTAGGCTTGGGGGCAGGGCCTGGCAGCCCAGGGAAGACTCATTAACAACATGTGTTACCTAGATGACACAACTCTGCTTGCTGAAAGTGAAGAGGATTTGAAAGATTTACTGATGAAGATCAAAGAACAGAGCCTTCAGTATGGATTGTGCCTCAAAATCAACAAAGCAAAAATCCTTACAACTGGGTCAGTACACAACTTCATGACAAATGGGGAAATGACAGGTTGTCCAAGATTTTGTTTTACTTGGTTCTATAATCAACACTGGTAAGAGCAGCAGTCAAGAAATCAAAAGATACATTCCGTTCTGAAAAGCTGTTGCAAAAGACCTCTTTAAAGTGTTGAAAGTAAAGATGCCATATTGAAGATGAAGGTGAGACTAATTCATGCCATGGTATTTTCAGTTGCATCATATGCTTATAAAAGCTGGACATTGAATGAGGGAGACAGGAGAAGAATTGATGCTTTTGAATTATGGTGCTGAAGACGCATATTGAATATACCATGGACTGCCAAAAGAACCAATAGATCTTAGAAGTGCAACCAGTGTGCTCCTTGGAAGGAGGAAGGGCTGGATCGTGTCTTAAGTTTTTTGGAGATGTTGTTAGGAGGGAGCAATCCTAGAGAAGGACATCAACTAGATGGATTGACACTGTGTCTGCAACAGTGGGCTTAAACATATAAAAGATCATGTGCCTGGCACAGAATTGGGGAGTGTTTCATTTTGTTGTACAGAAAATCACTATGAATTGGACTCAACTTGACAGTACCTAACAACATGAATGTTCTCCAACACCCTAATTTATAAGGGCTTAAAATTTGATTTTTATGATATACCGTGATTTAACCAATCTTCTGTGTGTGTGTATATATTTTTCCCCCAGTATTGAGGGTTTGAACTCAGGGTCTTGAGGCTAGGAAAGTGCTCTACAACTGAGCCACACTCCCAGCCCCATTTTTATTCTTTATTTTGAGATAGGGTCTTGCTAACTTGTGTAGGCTGCCTCTGGCTTCAAACTCACAGTCCTCCTGCCTCAGCTTCCCAAGTTACTGGGCATACAGGTATGTGCCACAGTGCCCAGCTACCAATTGTGTATTATTGAATATTTAGGGCATTTCTATTATAAAACTACCTTGTAAATAATACTCTTATGGACAAATCTTTAAATACATCCAATTATATCCTTGAGCTGGGATTTAGCTCAGTTGGTAGAGTGCTGCGCTGCAGTCTCTGAGGTCCTGAGTTCAATTCCCAGCACCGCAAAAATGGGAGAAGGACCTGGCAATCCACTCCCAAGGCAATCCCGAAACAGTTAGCCATTGAAAACCCTATGAGGGTCGCTATGAGTTGGATACTGACTCAACGGCAACTAACAACAACAACAACAACAATTATATCCTTAATATGCATTTTACAAAGTACAATTTTTGGGATAAAGTATTTGCACCTTTGTAAGACCTTAACTTTTTTTTTTTTTGCTTTCAAAGATTTGTTTAAAGTACATCAGAGGGTGATAAGAGTAACTAATCCTGATTTTCTGTAAATATAATTGGTGTAAACAGCAGTGGCAAAGGAAGCAGATGCAGTTAAAGGTGGGCCCAGTCCAATCCTTAGCTAATCATGCTACAGACTAGCTGGTTGTTGGTTTGGAGCATTATGTATAGACCTGCATGTGTATGTGTGTGTATGCCTGCACAGGTGCTGGTGAGTACATACGTGCTCTGATTCCCTTATGTAGACAAACAAGGTGGCAGGTCCTGTTTTTAGGTCTGCTCTTTTCTCAGTCTCCATCCACACAGTGCTGCATTTTCCTGGCTGCTCTGCAGACCCCAAGCCCCCACCCTGGCTTCTGACATCTGGTTTTGTTCCCACACTTTAGACTGCATTTCTAGAGATGGCCACTGGAGTTAGTGGGTGCCCTGGACCCCTGGTTGGGGCCCCTCTTAGGTAGAGCTGAGGCTTGTCCTTTGGCAGCCTCAATTCTCATAGGACCCGCACATCTGGGCTTCTTCCTGGCTTTGTTTTTTTATCCCACCGCTACAAAGAATTCAGCCTCTTGGAAGTCACTAGAAGATAACAAATCGGTGGTGGGGGAATCTCCACCAGTTTATGAATCAAACGAGTAGATTTCTTTTCATCTCATGTTTAATGGAAGCCACTTTTCTTTCTTTCTTCTTCCTTCTCACCATTTCTTTTTTTTTTGTTATCTTCCTCTTCATCCTGAAGCACTTTCCTAAGGATAAAATGGAGACTTATATGAATGAGAAAAAGGTCAAATTCAACACAACACAAAACAAAACATGCAGGGAGGAAATAACAATGTACAGCAAAAAGCCTCTGAAGCACTTCCAACATCTGTTTTCTGGTCAGCAGAGAGGCCCTGTCTGTGGCCTGGACCCAAATCATGATCTTTGAGGGCTGGGTGGGGGGTCAGCATATGTCAGCAACTGGAAGAATGAGGTAAACACAGGGTTTTGGAAGCAAGTTGAAATGTAAGTGGCAGCTCCAGCCATAATTCCTCATGAAAAGCCAGAGACAACTGCAGGTTATTTATTTGATTTGTAATCCTGAAAGGCCTCTCTAGGTTAGCTGATTGGGAGCCCCGAGATAGAGCAGGCTTTCTTGTAAGATGACTGAAACCATGCAAGGAAAGCCACTTTCTTCTAACCTCGGGGCTGATCGGGAGGGTCTGTATCAAAATGTTATTTTTTTCCAAAGCCATCCATCATTTTCAGCACGACTTTATCCTGATGTCATAAAGCGAAGGCTTGCCTCTGGCGGGTGAAAGTAGCAGCAGTCAGGAAAGAAAAGATCCTTCTGACGTGCATTCAGGGAGCCGTCACTATGATTAATTAGTGCCCGCAGACCCAGGTGGGTAATGGGGATGGACGTGTTCTTGCCTACTGTTTGTACTTAGCAGGGACATCACTGTGCACCCAGGTTGCACACCCAGCATCTTTGGTCTACAGAAACCGCTCCCCTTAGTTCTACCTTGTGGAAGTCAAGGGGCAGCTTTTGGCTTAAAACCTGCAGAGGTGAAAATCCCAGCTAGCTCTGTGTCTAATTTGCTCTGCAGCCCTGAGTAAGTTTCTTTGTATGCCTTGGAGCCCTGTTTCCTCAAGCTTATCATGGCTCCATGGGATCCCATTGTTGGGCCACCATCTTCCTCTCCAACTCCATCTCCTCACCCTGCCCTCCATGGGACACCACTTGCCAGCTTACAGACCTTCTTCCATCTCCTTCAGCTTCATTTTCCTCCCCTTACTTTAGCCATTACCTGAGCCCTTCCCTGGGCTTCTACCCTGGAATATGCTCTCCCTTCCTCTCTGCTTGTTGAGGTCCTGCACAGCATTCAAACCTGCATTCAAACAAAGCTTTCTTTGCCATGTCTGGCTAGGTGAGCAAAGTCCCTCTGATAATCCCTCCCTTAGTTCTCTGTGTCTCCCTGCAGCAGTGTCGACCCCTCCTGTTTTCATAGAGAAACCTATGACTTCCCCAGAGGGACCTACAGCTTCATGAAGTCAGAAAAGTATTCTCTTTTATATCCCCATAGCTGCAGCACCTAGTGTATAGTGCCTGGCACAAAGACGAGTACTCCCTACCCCAGTTATAAGATATGAGGGGATATAAGGGGTATTGTATCAGATAAATAGCACAAACTTTTTGAATACAGTCTATCATTATATCCTCAAATCTGCATTGCTTTCCTCCCCCCTCACACTCCTATACATGTATGATAAGTGCTGAATTTTTGATACCCAACTTGTGGAGAAATAGGAAATGACAAGAGGTCATTATGAATTAGACTCATCTTTAATTTATATTTTATTAATCACTATGACATCAACATAGGGCTAGGATTTAGCTCAGTTAGTAGAGCGCCACTCTGCAGCCTCTAAGGTCTGGAGTTCGATTCCCAGAACTGCAAAAATGGGGGAAGGATGTGGCAATCCACTCCCGAGGCAATCCCAAAACAATCAACCACTGAAAACCCTATGAAGGTCTCTATGAGTCGGACACAACTTCATGGCACCTAACAACAACAACAACAACAACATCAACAACAATAACATGACATCAACATACATTTGAAAATATTCATATAAGTAGTGGAATACTCTATCAGAGACTAAAATTGCATTTGTTTTTAATGTTTTCTTTAGTGAGATAGGTGTCATATGCTGCTTTTCAAATCATTGATGGTGATATTCCTGTATACCTCAGTTCTTCCCTTTCTCCCAATTTTCCTTGCTATGGTAGATATAGGAATCTCACATTAACTTGGCAAGTTTCTCCAAAATCACTTTGGAGTCATCAATAATTATTAGCAGAATAGTAACATAATTACTATTACTTCAAGCGTTGGTGTATAGCCCCATAATTTGGGGAAACTCTTTATCAGATTATTTGTGTCTTAAATGTGTAAAGAAAACTCCCTGATTTTGGAGTGAAAGGAGAGCAAGTTTGAGTCTCAGAGCTGACAGATATAATAGGTCATCCTGCCTCAGTGCTTCTGAGGGGATTTCAGCCTCAAAAATGAAAGCTAAGAGCTTCTATCTAGTAAACCTAAGAGCAACAGAGTTTAGCACCAAATGACTAAATCATTGCATCAGTCAGCTGTTTTTCCCCATAACAAATACCTGAGATAATCAACTTGTACAAAGAAAAGGTTTGTTTTGGTTCACAGTTTGGGAGATTTCAGTTCATGATTGGTTGGCCCCGTTGCTTTGGGCTTGTGGAAAAGTAGCTCAATGTGCTGGGAGGCTGTGGCAGAGCAAACCCACTCATCCCATGGCCAGGAAGTGAAGGCAATAGGGGCCATCCGGATCCCTTTCTAAGGCATACCCCAATGACCTAAAGACCTCCCACTAGGCCCCACCTCTTAAAGGTTTCACCACCTCCCAAAAGTGCTCCTCTGAGGATCAAACAAACCTTTAACACATGGACCTTTGGGGGACAATTACATTCCAAACCATCATGATTATCCTGCTCCAGAGAACCATAGTGACCACAGCAAGTTGCCACAGAAGCCACAGTGAATACCTGCAGAGTGAATCTTCCATGGTAACACAGCAATAGAGCAAGGAACCACAGTGGCAAAAGACTGATCAGTCCCGAGTCCTCTCTGTCCACCTGGTTGGAAACCAGTCTGACACCCTTTTTCAAAAGTCCCTAGGATTCTTGAACAATGTAAATGAAGGGATCACTGAGAAGAAGATAACAGATTTTCTGCTAATAAGTTTAGTAGGATTTGCTCATGAAAAATGATCTGAAATGAATTTTACAGGTGGAGGAAATAGCAAGAACAAAGGAAAGGAGATGAAAAATGTGTGGGGTTGATGGGGAGCAAGATAGCTCAGTTTAATTGAATTCATAAAGAAAAAATAACGTAATGGTTGAGAGATTGGAGTCAAACATTTTTGAAGTCTTTTCTTTCTTGTTTTGTCATAGACAATTTAAAAAAATTCTCCAATATTTTATTTAAAAGTTTTAAATTCACAAAATTGAAATAATTTTACAAGTGAATATATGTGATATATGTACTTATCACTAGATCCTACAATTTTATAGTTTACTCTGTTTTTATCATTTTATATCTATCCACCTTTCTATCCACCCATCAATCAATGTTTATACATTTCAGAGTCAGTTGCAGACATCAGAACAATCTCCTTTAAATGCTTTGGAGGCATGTTAGCAAGTGGAGTTTGATACTTGATATTTGTAGTCCTTTAAAAAAATTGCCTTTTGTGATAAAATTTACATACATTGAAATGGATAGGTCTTAAATGTGGTGTTCCGTGAATGCTGATGAATGTGTAATCTAATACCCTATGGAGATAGAAAGAATTGCCACCTATGACGCTTCCTAGTCATTCTCTGCTTCCACACCCCAGGAGGCAACACTGTTCTGATCTTTTCTCACCATAGATTAGTTCTGCCTGGTTTAGAAATTATTTAAAGGGGTTGATATAGTTGGGATATTTTTGTGTGTACAGTTTCTTTCATTCAGTTTTTGAGATTTATCTGCATTACTGTGTGCGCCAGTTCTTCATTCCACTTATTGGTGAGTCAGATTCTTTTGTATCTACTATATATTCTCAAATCTCACTCCCACCCGAATCTAATCCACACTAAGATTTTGGCGAATTCTTAAATGGAAAAGTTAGTTTGCAATTCTAATCCGCTCCTTTCCTTCAGTTGCTCCTTGTCTACAGGGTGACTGAATAAATGTGATTGTGACCTGATGGAGAACACTGATAATATTTTAGTGATAAGCATTGACAAGTTACTTATAATAATGGTATAATAACAATTATTGTTATTGTTAGGTGCCATTGAGTCATGTCTGACACATAGCAACCTTCATAGGGTTTTCAATGGCTGATTATTTCAGAATTGCCTCGGGAGTGGATTGCCATGTCCTTCTCCCATTTTTGTGGTACTGGCAATCGAACCCAGGACTTCAGAGACTGTAGAGCATCTCTCTACCAACTGAGCTAAACCCTAGTCCCAATTATAATTATAATAATGGTAAAAATAAATAAATTGTTGTACTATATTGTTTTTACAACATTCTCCTACTTTTGCAGTGCTGGGAATTGAATTTGGGACTTCAGAGATTGCAGATTGTTGCTCTACCAACTGAGCTAAAGCCCAGCCCCTGTAATCATTATGTTGTTGTTGTTGTTAGGTGCTGTCGAGTTGGTATCCGACTCATAGCGACCCTCATAGGGTTTTCAATGGCTGTTTCAAGATTGCCTTAGGAGTGGATTGCCAGGTCCTTCTCCCATGTAATCATTATAGTGGGCCTTAATTCAATATGACTAACTAATATGGTGTTCTTATAAGAAGAGGAAATTAGGATATAGACAGACAGAGAGAAGTGACCATGTACAGACACAGGCAGAAAATGGTTATCTACAAACTGAAGAGAGAGGCCCTCAGAAGAAACCAACCCTAATGATACTTTGATCTTGTACATTTGGCCTCCAGAATCATGAGAAAATAGAATTCTATTGTTTAAACCACCCAGTCTGTGGGGCTTTGTTATATCCCAAATAAATTGTTGTTGGGTGCTGTCAGGTTGGATCCAACTCATAATGACCCTATGTACAACAGAATGCAACACTACCTGACAATGTGCCATGCACATGGTCTTTTCATGTTTGAGCCTAGTGTTGAAGTCACCGTGCTTCTTACTTTGTGTCATGCCATATCATCAAAATGAAGTCCCAAGGGCTTTACTCCTAGGGTTTCCCATGGCTAATTGTTTTGGGAGTGGGCTGCTGAGTCCTTCTGCCTAGTCTGTCTTAATCCGGAAGCTCAGGTAAAGCCTGTCCACCATGGGTGGCTCTGTTGGTATCTGAAATACCAATGGCATAGCTTTCAGCATCACAGCAACATGCAAGCCTCCACAGCAGGACAAGCTGACAGACACGTAGGACCAAATAAAGGGGATGAAAATGATCCTTTGCATTTACCACATAGTTTCCATTTCTGATGCTATTCATTCATTTTTGAAGTATGAAGTTTTCATTTAGTTATTTCCCTTCAGCCTCAGCCTGAAGAATTTCTGTTGCTTTTGTTGGGCATGAGGGAGGGAAGAAAGAGAGGCCAGTGTAAGTCTCTTGGAAATTAATTCTCCTAGTTTGCTTTTATTTGAAAATGTCTTCATTTAGTTTTAATTCTTGAGATAACTTTTTAGTAGATATAGAAATCTAATCCACAGTATTTTTTAATATTTACAATATTTTATTGCACTGTCTTCTGGTCTTTGAGGAAAAGTTAATGCTAATTTGAATTACAGTTCCCTTTAGGCAATGTGTCACTTTTCTCTGGCTGCTCTTAAGACGTTGTCTTTGATTTCCTCAGATTGGCTGTGATATTCCTAGGCATATGTTTCTTTGGTATATCCTGTTTGGTGTTTGTTGAGATTCCTGGACCTGTAATTCAGGTAATTTGAAGAAATTTTAGCCATTATTTCTTTCAAATTTTCTTCTTCCTATTCTCTTGTTCCTCTACTTTTGAGCCTTCAACAGTATTTATGTTAGACCTTTGGATGTGATCTCACAGAGTGCTCTCTCTCGTGCTCTCTCTCTCTCAACAAACATTTTCCTTTCTGATTTTCATAGTGTCATAATTACCACTGATCTACCTTTATATTCACTGTCTACTGCTAATGGCCAGAGAATTTTTATTCCAGATACACTGAAAAGTTCTAGAATTTCCAAATGGAAAGTGCAGAAAACCTCCCTCAGCCTCAGATGTGATCTTGTCCTTGGTGAAGTTTTGATGAAGATGGGGTTTTGTAGATATCATTCTATGCATTTCTTCTTTGAAGCACAGGCAATGTTACCTTTAAGGTATGTCTCTGCCTCATGATCAACTGTTTTCCTCTGTCTTCAAGGATGCCTTATGTGTTGGCATCCCTACTGTGCTTTCTGAGCCCAGAGTTAGATGATTGAGAGACTTAGTGTGAGTGGCTAAAGGCTGGGTTACCAAAGGATGTACTAGACTCATGGCTGGGAGACCAGTTGGACTTCTGCATTTTGATCTGCATGCCACATGAGGAAACTTAACATCCACGGCCACGTGAAGTGGGAAATCAAGGCAGTCTGTCAGTATCTAGTGGGACACCAAATTGCTACTTTTCTCCCTTCTGTTAGTGTGTCCAATCTTGCCCTGTTTCTTTACCTAGACGTTGATATTATATATTATTCTAGCTCAGGCTTTTTTTTTTTTTTTTTTAGCTTTTATCAGGATATTTTCAATAGCTTTTCTTCTTCCTTCCTCTAGCATCTCATTCTTCCAGCCTGTCCTGACAGCACTATTGCAAATGTCTCTAGTGATGGACTTCCATTGTTCAAACAACATCAAACATTGCACAGGATCACAAATCTACAAACTAATTGTGGACATCGTACTCAGGGCCTTCCTGGTTTGTTCATTTAGTTGTTCATTTACTAGTCTATCAGTCAAAGTCTCTTCCCACAGGACATCTTCCTGTGTCATTCCTTCACTTTAAATAATAGTAATGATGATGATGATATTTCTTCAATATTCAGGTGTCCTTTAGTATAAGATTTACTCTCAATTTAATAACAGCTTTTAGGGAAGAAAATAAACACTACGACACTAAATGAAGAATCTTTTAACTATAAGACACATTGCCATTCCAGAAATACTAATGCATGAGAAAGTTGTAGGTCTAAGAGCTAAAGGTGTCAGGTATCATTTCTCAAGAATCAACAAAAGACTCAGTAGTGATTTTGCTAAGAACATTTTCTGGCCTCATACTGCCTACATGGAGCTCTGAATCATGGAGTCCTGCCCTGTCTATGTGATGTTCTGGAGGACTCTGACCCAGGCTTGTTGGGTCTGTGAAAAGAATAAATTTCCCTATTATCTAGGGGATATATGGTGTATTTTAAGCAAAAACTGCTACCATACATAGGATCAAAAAATGGGTTTGTTCTGTGTTACTGGCAGCTGAGGGTTGATTATTTCTGCTTCCCTCAAAGGGGGAAGGGGGTTGGGAGACAGATCTTTTTATCCAAGAAAGTAATTTTCTTTCTTTTGATATATTACCAATGCAATTACTTCATCAAGGTGAATTAGTCTTCTACTGAGGCCCCAGGATAGAGTTTCACTCAGAATTTTCATCGCCACTTTTGGCCTCTCAATATTTGACCCAGACTTTGAGTTCGGATTAAGCTGTCACAGATCTCGATTTGATAGGGGGAAAGAAATTAAAAGGGACAAAAGGGAGTGAGGCTAATTGGCATTTCCAAGTGATTTTCTCTTTACAATTGGACACACAGAATTCCACGAGGGAGCGTGGTGCTTGCTGTCTTGCTGGTGCTGTCTTTGTGAATGCCCGGGAGACCCCTGACCAGACCTCAGCCCTGTCAGTCTCTCCAAGCGTCATCCTGTGGATCTAATTGAGTTGGGCTTTGTTGTGAGCGTCTATACACATTTAATGAGACTTCTGTGTCTGTGCTCAGAGGACTCCAGATCCTCCGCTACATTTCATTTGGAATTAATCCGACATGGGCTGTTCTCCAGCTTTAATGGCTTGAAAGGTCCTTTCCAAAGGAGAAAGAATTCAGTGACAGAATTTAATAAAGTTCAGTATGAAAGCTAATTCTTCATAAAACCCTGAAAAATTTCCCCCAAAGTCCAGACATCAAAACGATCATATACTTCAGGATTTCATCTCTGACCTCCCTGCTTGGGGCCTGCCCACCATAATAAGCAATGAATCTGCATTTGTAAATAAAGAATAACTTCATGACAGTTTAATGGGGTTGGGAGAAATAATTGCCTTTTTTTTTTTTTAAAGTGGCTCTTCCTATCATGTCTTGCTATGGTGAACCGTCATGGGGGATTTGCTAGAGATAAGATCCTTAAAGTGAGACTAAAATAAACAAAAAGATAATCTTATTCCATTTCTGGGCTTAGGCTGTCTACCAAAGAGCAGTGAGTTCACTGTAAAAAGGAGCAGGATTCCTGGTCATACTATCTGGAAGGAGGAGAAGTGGGAGTTTGCAAGAGGGGAGAGAAGAAGCCAGCAGCTGGGGGACTTTCTTGGTGTGGCCCCTCCGCTTTGGTAGGTCCCTCACTGCCCAGCCACCCCCACCCCACAGAAACCTCCTTAGCTTCAGCCTCCCTCAAGCACAGTCTTATTCTCTACGCCATCATTTAAAATTTGCCTTTGAATTTGAATATCTTTTCTCAAATCCTTGCTTTTTCTCTATGTACAGCAGTTTTAAGCAGTTTGGTAAATGCTAAGGAAATGGAATTGTGAGTTTAAAGATCTGGGTACAAATCACTAGCTCTCCTATGATTTACTAATAACTTCTCCACACTTTTGCTATAAAAATTAGAATTAATAACCATAATAGATATCACACATCTTGCAAAATGCAAATGATCAAATGAGATGATGCCTCTGAGTGCAGTTGGAAAACCCCAGTGATTTGGAAATGTATATTCTATGAATATATTTCAGTTATCCACTCCATATTTACATGTCTCTGGTACACAGATATGTCTCTGGTACATGGATAATTATATGTAAGTTGGTGCTTACTAAGGATATTCTGATACAAACAAAAACATCCTCATATACTGGCTTTTCTCCAAGTTCCTGAAGAGGTAAATTTTAACATAGTTTTAAAATTCTTTGTTCTCCTGGTTTTCATAGGGAAGGTTCATAGGACTACACAATTTCTCTGATGCTGGGTGTCTTTTACAGAATCTAACACTTTCATGTCTAGAAGAAATAATTCCTGCCATTTTAAGGCCACTGTTAATCCAGTGCAAGCTAAATACTGTAAACTTAGTGTTGTTTCCCAGAGAAGCAGGCTAAGCGAGGGAATGGCTTGAACTTCCTGACTGGCAAATGTTAGCTCTAGAGAAGTCACTTCAACCAATTTGAGAAAAATAATGCAAAACTGACCTACCTTAGTGTAGGGGAGAAACATAAGTCGAGGCTCTGGAGTCAAAGATAATGGTTTCCAAATTCTAGATTCTACCACTCAAAAGCTGTGTGACTTGAGAAAGTTATACAACCTCTCTGTGCCTAAAAGCACAGAGCCAGGCTCTTCCCTAGGCACTAGGGTTGCAGCAATGAAGATAACAGACAAGATTCCTGTCCTGATGCACCTCATAATCTGGGCAGGAAGTGGTAGAGTGGATGGTGTGTGGATGAAACAGTGAGCACTGAATTAGTGAATTAATGTGCACAATGGGGAAAATACAAGTGTGAAAGGATAGCAGTGGGCATGTGGTTGCTGCTTCATACAGGGTGGGAGGGAAAGCTCCCTAAGCAGGTGATATTTGAGCTGAGATCTGAAGGAAATCAGGGAGAGAGCTATTATGTAGACATTTGGGGAAATAGATCCAGGCAAAAAGACCAGCACTTGGGACAATTGAGGCACAGCAGAAAGACCATGTGATAAAGTAGGGTGAGAAAGGGGGATAACATTTCGGAAGGGAGTAAAGGAATAATAATACAAAGCACCTAGAGTCATGTCTGAAACACAGAAGTTGTTTAATAAAGCCTCACTGCTTTCTCCTTTAGAAACCAATGGGATGAGATATGGCTCAGTTCAATCACTTTCTCTTTTCTCTGTGATTTCAACTCTTCCATCTCAACTGGCTAATGGCCAATGGTATTTAAAACTGCATGAGGTCCTATGCCCCTTATAACAAAACAAACATACCTTCCTCCCTCAATCAGGTGTTTATTCTCCTGCCTTGTTTTCATTGCCAACCTTCCAAATAGTTTATGTTTGTTATATCTACTTCAAAAAGATATTCTTTAATGTATTACAGCTAAAATTTGTCCTTGCCACACTATTAAAACTGGTATCACCAAGACCATTAGTGACCTCCATATTACTAGATCCAATGGGCCATTTTGGTCTTTACCATACTTAGTATCTCTTCTACTGACCATAGAGACTTCTTTCCAATCGTAAAAGTCAGGTTTTCCGGGAGTTCTAACTTTAACTCCTTGCCCTTTTTACTCTGTACATCTTCCTTAGGAAGCCTCACCTATACCAACAGCTCAAGCTACCACTTTACTATAGACGTCATAGAAAGGAGATCTGTTTATAATCAGGATTTCATTTTGTCCCTCAGAATTTCTTCAGGTAGTATATTAGTCTTTCTACACTAGTATAATGAAATACTTGAAGCTGGATAACTTATAAAAAAAAGAGGTTTAGGCTGGCTCATGATTCTTGTGCAAGGTAGAGGGCCAATTTTCAGTGATAGTCTTCTTGCAAGTAGAGTCCCATAGCAGGGCAGAGTATCACATGACAAGAGATAGGGAGTGTGGCTGTATATCTGTATCCTCTGGTCGCTTTTCTTATGTAGCCACCAGGATTCAATCATGTATGCTCTACCCTGATGAGCTTATCTAATCCTAATCATTTCCCAAAGGCCCTACCCCTAAACACCATAGATAGTTTTTATCCTCTGAATACTTCAAAATGGGGATTAAAGTTCAAGACATGAATCTTGGGTAACATTCTCAAACCATATCCAATGAATATCAGGTTTGTTTTTGTTGTTGAATGCCACTGAGTCAGGTCTGACTCATAGTGACCCTATGTACAACAGAACAAAACACTACCTGACACTGAGCCATGCACACAATTCTTTTATGTTTGAGCCCAATGTTGCAGCCACTATGTTTCTTCTCATTTTGAGTCATGTCACATCAGCAAAAGGAAGTCCCAGGGGCTTCATTCCATTCTTGTCATTAAGGTCAACTCTATTTTCAGGAGGCAACTCTTCCCCAGTCATTTCTTGAATGTCTTCCAACCTGGGGAGCTCATTTTCTGGCACTATATTTGACAGTGCTTCTCTGCTATTCATAGGGTTTTCAATGGCTAATTGTTTTGGGAGTAGGTTGCCAGATCTTTCTCCCTAGTCTGTCTTAGTCTGGAAGTTCAGCTGAAACCTATTCACCATGGGTGGCCCTGCTGGCATCTGAAATACTGCTGGCATAGCTTTCAACGTCACAGCAACACACAAGTCCCCACAGCACAAGCCCCCACAGCACAACAAGATGGGGCTAGAACACATACCCTGTGCTAATTAAACTGGACTAACTTGTCTAAAAATAAATCTTAATTTTCAGTGGAATTGTGGAGTAGAAGTTTTTCTTCTCTCACAGTCTATAAGTGGTCCAGAACTGGCAGCAACATATGAACAGAGTTGAGCTTGGCTCAACACATTCTGTTACCTATCTATACTGGATAGCTGGAAGCTCTTCCATCTTCAACAGGTGGTTGCTCTAAGCATTAACAACAGCTAGTGGAGGGGAAAGAGCATGGGAGATGCTATGTTGAAGTTTTTTTGCCCCAGTGATGCATGTTTCTTCCCCTCACATTTTGTTGATTGGAACTTAGTCATATGGCCACACTATCTGCAGTTGAGGTAAAGAAATGAATTCTACCTCTATACATAGGAAGAAGAAACAAGAGACATCAGTTTTCCCCCTCACTCTCCAAACTAAACAAGTCTCAAACAAAGCTTACTGTTACTCCCTCTGACTCTTCCTTCTCCAGAATTTGTCATCTTGGTAAATGGTAGAACAACTCAGCTACATCAGAAATGAGGGCTTCTTGATGTTTGCCATAAGTCCATTTTCAATATCCAATCAATAGATTCTACCATTTCAACCATCTATTAAGTTCCTGATTATCTCCCCGTCTTCACAGTTATTGCTTTAATTGAACCCCTTCCTATTTATTGCCTGATTTGCTATACTAGCCTCTGTTCTTCTGGCTCTGCTTTGATCCACATCTTACACTGATATAATCTTATTTGATGTATGAGGTACATGGTAAATTGGATAATGCTAGTTTTCTACTTAATGTCCCCTAATTATTACCCATGGTTCTCAGATAAGTGTATTTTTCAGCTTATCTCTCACTTTTTATAAAATCAATCATAGACTTGATAGTTATATGCTAAGCCATTTTACAAAGGTACCAAAGGAAGAACTTTGGCTGATTTCAGGCAAAAATAATGTCAAATCCCATCCTTCAGAGTCCCACTTCATACAGGAAGAGAAAATTCCTCCAAAATTGAACCTCCCATAGATACACACTGGAAAAATGCAAACATGCAAGCAAACAAGGAAACAAACAGAAAAACAAAACAATTTTAGGAGGACCCTGGAGAATAAAAACTAAGATTTGGGAAGAAATTGAAACTTGGAGGAAATGACCAGTACAGGGCAAGTTACCCCATGTTTTTCTGCTTTACTCTAAAGGGAGTCACAGTACAGAGAAGCTAAAATTCCAACAAAAATTTGACATTCTTTTGAAGACCTTTCTTGATGAATAAGAAAGCTGCTAGGGAATAAGGGAGGCATGCCAGAGGAGAAAGAGCCAGCAAACAAGAACTCAAATTCTGTGTATGATCTCTGCCCACATCTCTAATTGCACCTTGTATGAGCACAGCAGATTGAAAAAAGTCAGAACTCATTTGTTTTCATCCAGAGTATAACACATTTAACTGCCTGCTAGAATGAAAATATAAATTGTCTTTAAGAAATTTAACACAATTCAGAATCTTCACAACATAAAAGTCACAACAACTGGGACACAATAAAAAATTTCTTGACATTCAAAGGGCTAGGAAAATGTGACTCAATCCTGAGGAAAAAAGAAGAGATATAAATCCCCAAATGATCCATATTTTATAATTATCATACAAGGATATTAAAGCAAATTTTATACATATGCTTGATGAAAAAAAGAAAAACATTTTATACAAATGAAAAGATAGGAAATCTTATTAGACAAATTGACAACATAAAAAAGAGTCAAATGAAAAATTTAAAACTTACAAACACCAGCTGAAATAAGCCTA
The DNA here is from genome assembly GCA_007922755.1 of Pedetes capensis. NCBI lineage: Eukaryota > Metazoa > Chordata > Mammalia > Rodentia > Pedetidae > Pedetes > Pedetes capensis. The sequence goes on from VMDO01000760.1 coordinate 163,013, forward strand.
TTGATTGGATAGTCTCAATGACAGAATGGATATAACAAAGGGAAAGTCAGAGAACCTGAAGATATATCAATGAAAATGATTCCTATTGAAAAAGAGGAAGAAAAATGAGTAAAAAAACCCCCAGAAACACATAGACCTATAAGACAAAGGGCCTAACATGGATAACTGGAATTTCAGAAGAAGAAAGGAGAACGGGACAGAAAAAGATATTTAAAGAAGTAATAGCTGAATGAATCTCAAATTTGTTGAACAACATAAATTTATAGATTCAAGAAGCTCAGCAAGCACAAACAGGATAAATAAAATGAAAACTACATCTAGGTACAACATAGTCAAATTTATAGAAAAGAGAAGAAGAATATTGAAAGAAGTCAGAGAAAAAAATGACACTTTATGTACATAAGAAAATATTTTACTTGACCACAGACTTCTCATCAGAAACTGTGGGAGCCAGAACAAAGTGGAAGAACATTTTCAAAGCATGAAAAAAAAAATCTATCAATCCAGCCACAGACTTCTCATTGGAAACTTTGGAGTCAGAACAGAATGGAAGGATATTTTCAATGCATGAAACAATATCTACCAATCCAGAATTTTATATCCAGCAAAAATATCCTTCAATATGTAGCCAGAATACAGATAATTTTAGATAAAGATGAAGTAAGTAAATACTTGTCACCAGACCTGCAGTACAAGAAATGCTAAATTATGGTCTTAAGTCTGAAAAAAAGGAAACTCAGAAAGGAAAGAAGTAAACATAAATCTTTAGACATGAATGAAGATCACCAGAAATGGCAATTATCTGGGTAAATGTAATATTTGAAACTCAGTGGTCCAATGAAGTAGTCATGAACCCTTAAATTTATACACATGGAAGAAATATCAGAGGTTTAAAGCCATAACCCAGGGCACATATGTAGAGGAGGCAAAACTTGTATTTGTAAGATTATTGTTTCTTTATTCCCTAGAAAATAAAAAACTTGCATTTCTAAAGTGGTTTTTAGAAGGTGAAGCAGATAATTTAGAAAAACAGCCATGCTTTGCTTTCTCTTTTCTCCCTTGGGTGACAACATTGGAAGGCAAAGTCAGTAGCAATGGAAAATAGGGGCTCAAGAAAGAGAGTAGGAACTATGGTACATATAGGAGAATTGGAGGAACTCTTGCTGCAAAATGAATTTTGTCCTTCATGTTTCTAGGAGACTTTTCTTTAGATTAGACTTTGAAGCAAGTCCTTAATGGACTATATGTTTTGAGGACTGGGTTTGGAGCTGAGGATTCAGGGATGAATAAAGTATGGCCCTTGTTATTAATGAGCACACAGCATTAAATATGAATTTTTTTTGTGCAACCCTGAATTAAGGCAGGTGGGCTGATGGAGCCTTCTTTTCTCAACACTCTGGAGAAATTGCTTTCTTTGATTCATGATTCTAACTTATTACTCAATTTCAAGAAACATAGGCCAGAAGCCTTTAGCCAGCTTTTCCCACCACTCACTGGGTTGGGCTCTACTAATTCTCTATAAAATATTACTGTTTCCTTAAGGTTAATCTCTAGTATTAAGACTAAACCCTAGTTTACCCATAGCTCTAATTCTAAACCCTCTTCCATCCTTACCCCTACCCTATCAGCTCACCCCTCTTTAAGCCTAAATCTCATTCATTCTACCAATCTGAGTCTTCTTCCACTTTCCAAGGACAAAATCCTGCCTCACTTCCTCAAAGTAGCCTTCTTTGATTTTCCCCAGCCCAGAGCTCTTCACACTAATAAAGTATAGTACTTCTTAGAAAATGCTCAGTTTTTCCTCCTTCATCTTCTGAGATTCATCTTCTAAGCTTCCTTTCTCATGATGGCCAATATGTATTGAAGACCTACAATGTGCTGAGCATTGTGGTAAAACTTCCACGTATTTTAAAATTTAACCCTTAACTGGTATCATGGGGTCAAAATAGATCCCAAAAGTTGAAATGTGGGGTCAAAATTGATTCCTAATTTATATACTTGACCTAAGTAACATAATTAACCGAATAAATCTTAAACATCTTAAATAATAACTAGTTTTGTGGCTTGGGGTCTAGGTGACCTCATGATACCAATTATGTGACAAAATTTCACAATGCCAGTTTAGGGCTAGTTAAGGGTTGATCACTACACCAAGTCCAAGTTGTCATCCCATTGCATAAATGAGGAAGCTGAAGTTCATTGACACTCAATTCCTTACCCAAGGATTCCAACTATCTCCCAGTCTGCCAAGCAGTACTCTTTCATAACATTTTACTGCACCCCTGATCTCTTTGTGAACAAATGCAAGTTAAAGAGTCATTTCCAAGAAAAATTTATCCATGCACTTATATTAAAAATCACATTCAAATTTATTGCAGTTGTTAGGTGCCCTTGAGTTGGTGTCCGACTCATAGTGACCCTACGTACAACAGGTGAAACAGTATTGTTAGTGCTTCTCTGCTATTCTTAGGGTTTTCAATAGCTGATTGTTTTGGGGGAGTGGGTTGCCAGGTTCTCCTTCTAAGCCTACAGCACCCGATGTTCCCAAGTGGTCTCCCATCCAAGTACTAACCAAGCCTGACCCTGCTTAGCTTTGGAGACCTAATGGGATCAGATGCCACAGTGGTACCACTGTAGGCACATTCAGATTGAGAGGTTGATACACTTCAGTACTCTTTCCTCTATCCCAGTGGTCTATGAAGGCCCTGTGGAGACTCCCTGCCTTGTACCAATCATTCACTATTCTATTGTTTCCCTTAAAGGGCAAGGGTTTGCCTCAGTCATATCTTTGGTTAGCTTAGAATAACTGCTTGGTTTTCAATAAACATGTTGGCTGGCTAAACTAAGCAAGTTGGTATTCTTATTGTGGGTCTGACTAAAAGCAAAAAAAAAAAAAAAAAAAAAAAAAAAAAAAAAAAAGGCTGACCAACAGTTTGAAGTTACTTGTAAAATTGAAATAAACTGGATCAACCCAGCTATCGTGACCAAAGCTCTAATCATGAGCACAAGGTTTGATGGGGTCTCATACCCCAGGCTCCTTTGGCGGAGTTCCAGCATGTAGGCATTGCGCACACATATACACTGACCCCCAGAAGCAGATCCCTAATTGCCCTAAACACCCGAGGGGAGAAATGCAAACTGATTTGTCAAGCAGTAGAGGAGGCCAGGACAACTAAAACTGAAATGAGAATTTTGCAAATATGGAGACATTTATTAGTCTGGGCAGAAAGTCAAAATCACTAAATTTTTCTGCAGATATGTTTTGAGCCTCATTCTTGAAGTCTTGGGCTCTGGTGCATGTGGGCCTCTGGGGTGGGTGAGAAAGTCATTAATTTAGTTTTAGAGGATAGAGATAATGGCTTGCAATAGGTTATTTTTGTATCAAGCATGTTTTAGGGGTACCATGGCCTTGTTGGGGCTGGGAATTAGCTCAGTTGGTAGAGCACTGTGCTGCAGTCTCCAAGGTCCCAAGTTCAATTCCCAGCACTGCAAAAAATGGGAGAAGGACCTGGCAATCCACTACCTAGGCAATCCTGAAACAGTCAGCCATTGAAAACCCTATGAGGGTCGCTATGAGTCAGATACTGACTCGATGGCAACTAACAACAACAATAACAACAACATGGCCTTGTTGTCTCCAGAATGTAGCCACTACCCTTCATTTGCCCTCTTCCCACCCAATCATGTGTGTGCACCGAGGGCTGAGGATCCCTGGCACCTGACAAATGATCCACTCAGACTGTCAAGCATCTTCTTTTTTGTAATGAAAAGAGCAGGGACACAAGTAAACACTGGAGAACAGGACCTGGTGCAGAGGTCCAATGCCGTGTCAGACCTCATAAAGGCTGATGGCACAGTCTTTGACCACATGTTAGCTGACTGCTCTCTTCTTCCACCTCCCCATCACCCCTCTTTTTCTGCTATGATATTTTCTTTCATTCCAAAAACTTAGGCATGCTGTGGAGCAAGGTTGTGATGAGTCCGAGACAGGCCATCGTATGTTTTTATTTCCATCTCTGTTTCTAATTTGGTGCCAGGCCATGGGGCACAGACCCAGATCAAATTCCATGTGGGCTGCTTGCTTCCTAGGACACGAGGCAAAGAGGATTCCTGTCCATCACCGTGGTCCATCACCATCTGGTTCGGATGTTGATGAAGGTTGTGCCTCCCATTATCAAAGTTCTGGTTTCATCAAATTTCCTGAGGAAGAGGTGCAGGTTTGAAGGCCCGGGGAGCAGTCATGGTAAAGCAATAGCTCCTGGCAAGTTTTGCAAACCAAATTAGCATCTTACTCCAACCCCACCCAAAGACATGGTTGGATTAGCCGGTAGCAGCTTCAAGTTGTACTAAAGCTGGGAGTTGCCAGGCTATGGACCATGTCTCTCAGAGTAGGTTGGAAATCTGGAAGCCAGGGCTGCAGAATATCAGCTGCTAGCTAAGCCTTCTCTGGCCTTGTTCTGACAAATCTTTCTTCTCCATTTACAAATTTATTGCCTCTGATAAGCGACAGTATAAAGTAGCAGTCAGGAGAGCAAGTGTTGAAGGCAGACAGATTTGGGTTCCAGCTCCATTTTTCCTCAGTCAAGGTTGCATTTGGTTGCCAGCAACAGAAATGTTGACCAGTGATGGCTTAACCAAGGGAGTTCTTCACCTACCATGATCAGAAGTCCAGAAGGAGGCAGGTCAGGGCAAGCACAGTGGCTCAAGGATTTTGTTATGGATCTGCTTCTTGCAGCTTCCTGCCATGAATCCTTAAAGAGTCATTGTGGTACAAAAAGCTAGCTCCAAAGATCTCTGTGGAATATAATTTATTTTCAAGAAAGAATACAGTGATGGTGAAATAAATAAGCCAAATCACTCCATGTACTCAAAAGTTCCTAGGAGAGAGACTTCTCTAACTCTCAGCTAGAAGCTTCACCAAACGTGCTCCAAAGCAGAGGATCCATGGGTGAAGATTTCTTTCTTTCTTTTTTCTTTTTTTGTACTGGGGGTTGAACCCAGGGCCTCACGCTTGCATGCTGTGCAAGTGCTGGACCACTGAGCTGCACCCTCAGCCCATTTTTTTCCTTTTTTTTTTTTTGAGACAGGGTCTCACTAAGTTATGCAGACTGCCTCTGGTCTCGAACTTGTGATCCTCCTATTTTTGCCTTCCAAACTGCTGGGATTACAGGCGTGCACCATCACGCCTGGCTCTGTTGTTGAAGATTTCTAAAGTCCCTTTCTGGGTTTTGCCAAATAGTGAGGATCCATACCAAGGATACTTTTTGTTTTTGTGCTGTGCTCTACCTGTTTAAGAGCAATGCAGCTCTGGGCAGATCCATGAAACCCATTTTACAATATTTCTACCACTGCACAGTCAGGTGCCTGAGTCAACGTGGTGATGGATGAGGACCAGCATGCGAGCAGGGGGATGGGATTAGAGAAGGCAGGACGTGTGCAGGAGAAACTTTCTCTAGGTGAGGAGTGATTGGATGCCGTGAGGTCTAAGCTGACTTTGAGTTCTTGAGTTGGAGGTTTTCGGAGGATGGTGAAGCCATGACTCAGAATGAGGAGGTAAGGGGAGAACTCCATCCACTTTGGGTGGAAAATGAGATGTTCTGGTTGGGGGACACAGAGATCCTGAGGTTGGGTGGAAGCATATCCAGGTGGAGATGCCCAGCCCTAGAACTCACGAGGGCAGCCTGGAGAGCCAAAACACAGTGACTCTTTTGTGATAAACCAGAAAGAAGACAGGGTTTCTTTGAAGTGTTCTTGCCTGAAATGGTGTGGTACCTTCCCTTTAGTTGTGGACATTCCTTCTGAGACTGGATCCACAAGCTGAATAAAAGGAAGCCTGCAATTCTCTGGCGAATAGGATCTTGGTGGAGTCTGTTGAAGGGAAAACCTAGACCTCTGGTTCCCCATAGCTGCAGGGGAAGCGGGGAAGATTGGTTACTTCTGACTTCATAGGAATATATAATGCCCCAGGTTATACAAATTTCAAAGGCTTGTCACACATCACCTCATTTGTTGCTCCCCCAAACCATATGAAGAAGGCAAGGGGGAGCTTCCTTTCTATACTGACAAAAGAGGAAAGAGATGCAAGCAAGCCCATGATGCATTGGGCTCTCAGGTGTCTGAGCTCACTCTAGAGACCCGAGCTCCAGCCAGCCTGTCCAGTGCTGTTTCTCCCCCATCCCCTAACCATGAGAGCGGCTGCCAGGAAATTTTATAGTTCCTCCCTTGTACTGACATATCTCCTGCCTAAATCTGACTACTTAAAAGTGAATTACAATCCCACTTCCACTCCCCCTTGACTTCACAGGGAATTAGATAATTGGTCCTCAAATTTTAGTGCACTTGGAAAACATGGAAGATGCAGATTTTTGAGCCCCACCTCAAAGGTTCCACATCAGTATATTTGTGGGGAGTCCAGGAATCTGCATCCCACGTACCTTTTGAGAATCACTTACAGTAAGAGGGTTCTCGGTGAGGAGAAAGTCTAAGTCCCTTTCTCTTTCCTGTTTCCGTTCCTGCTCCTCCTCCCTCCTCCCGATGAGAAGGCGTTCTTATCTGATTGGTCAGATTCTGGGACATGCGCCAAGCCATATCTACTAACAGATATTGTCATTGTGCTTTAAAATTTCAAGTAGTTTCTCTGTGCAGCAGTACATGTCTGTAATCTCAGCTATTCAGGACGTGGAGGCAGGAGGATTGTGAGTTTGAGGCCAGAGACAGCCTGTATAACTTAGGGAGACTCCGACTCAAAATAAAAAGTAAAAAATGGGCTGGCGGTACAGCTCAGTGGTAGACTTCTTGTGAAGTATGCGCAAGGTCCTGGGTTCAATCCTCAAGTTTCCCCCCAAAATAAAATAAAATGTCAAGTTGTTGTTAGGTGTCATCGAGTTGGTATCCGACTTATAGCGACCCTATGTATAACAGGTAAGACACTATTGTCAGTGCTTCTCTGCTATTCATAGGGTTTTCAGTGGCGTATTGATTTGTGGGAGTGGTTTGCTGGCTCCTTCTCCCAAACCTATAGTATCTGGTGTTCCCAGGTGGTCTCCCATCCAAGTACTAACCAGGCCCGACCCTGCTTATCTTCCTAGATCTGATAGGATCGGATGCCACAGTGCTAGGGCTGCAGGTGAAAAATGTCAAGTAGTTGCATGTTATTATGGTTTAAATCAGAAATGTCCCCCCAAAGCTCATGTGTTTGAAAACTTGGGCTCCAGTTGGTGACAGTATTTTGAGAGGTCATGGAAGTTTGGTAGATGGGACCCTGCTCGTGGAAGTAAGTCGTTAGGGGTGGGTCCTTGGGGGCATATTATTGCTGGCTCCTCCTTATACTTCTCTCTGCTTCCTGATCTGCTGTGATGTGAACAGCTGTCCTTCACCACCTGCTCCCATTACCTGTTCCACCAAGAATTCCCACCCACTCTGGGCTGAAGCCCTCAGAAACTGTGAGCCAAAATCAGTCCTCCTTGGTTCTGCCCAGTATTCTGGTCACAGTGATGTAAAAGTAACTAATGCACAGGTCTTCCCCTTTCTTCTGCTTCTTGCTACCGCTGCATTGCGGCATTGCTAAGCTGAGCCAAAGTCCCTCCATGTCTGCCTCCCTTATCCTTGTCGTGTATGTGTGTGTGTGTGTACACGTGTGCGTGTGCACCTGCTTTCCTAAATGTGGTCAGGACAACTCTGGTTCCCCAGATCCTATGGGCCAGATAGAAGATGATGAAACCCAAGATGTTCAGTTGGGGGGTGGAGGCCCTTGTGGATGGACTAGACTGCAACCTGTCCTTAGTGTTATTAATGTTCCACACTGGATATATCAGTCAATGGTCATGATAAAAATGGAGCTGTACCTTTTTTGTTTTGTTTCCTGTGTGTACAGGATCTTTAAGATTAATGGGTAGCCTGGATTGAGTGCATGCTACATGCTAAACAGTGACTATTTTGTGGGAATGAACTCACCTAATCTTTATAACAATGCTGTGAAAAAGCGCCATGATTACTACTTTTTCCAGATGAAAAAAAAAATTGCCAGTAGTTTTCTCACTGGGGAGTGATGAAAAAAGGATTTGAAACTAGACCTTCTGATTCTAAAGCCCACCCTACTCTTGTTGTTGTTAGGTGCTGTCGAGTCGTGTCCAACTCATAGTGACCCTTATAGGGTTTTCAATGGCTGGTTGTTTCGGGATTGCCTTGAGAGTGGATTGCCACGTCCTTCTCCCATTTTTTTGGTGCTGGGAATCCAACTTGGGACCTCAGAGACTGCAGAGCAAAGCTCTACCAGCTGAGCTAAATCCTAGCACCACCCTACTCTTACCCACTACATTTTATCTCTTTTAGAACTCTTTGTGGAGAGGATGGTTGGATGCACGTGGAAAGTTGGCATTCTTGGGTATCCTGCACATACACAATTTTAGTATCGCCAGAACTTTGCCCAGAACCCCTGAGAGAGGCCAACTTTTGGATAAACAGACACAGAGAACAAAAGCTGTTATTTGGCTAATTAGAACCAAAACTCTACTTTGAGTTGCGTTATCTAGATAACATCTTCGTTAGCTGACTGACTTTCTCCTGAGGGAGAACTTAACTCATTGACCCCTCATAGCTACTGCTGTGATTTCTACAACCTCAGAGGTTCTGGGAACAATGCATGATGAAATGTTTTAGCAGTCCTATTTTCTTGGAGCCAGTTTCAGGAATGGGGCTGTTATTCCCTATCTTAGAACAAACGATTAATCTGAAGGAAAAGTCACACCATAAATCGGCATGAATTGGGTATGACCATTCCTGAATGGTCCTGCCCTGCCAAAAGTGTTCTGAGCTTTATAATGTTGCTCGACACTGGCCGCAGCCCAGCGGTTTCCAGTTTTTCTTTATGGAGATGAATAGACTAAACTCAGCACTTTCTTAGTCTCTCAAATAAGTGCACTGACATCATTTAGAAGTTATAAGAATCCACATATTAAGGGCCAAATTCCACCCTGGGTTTGACATCCACTGCCCCTCCTTAAATCAATCCCCAAGAGTATGGTTAAGTGAGGGTAGAACTTGGCCGGTAGCTTGTTATTTATTTATTTATTTTTTTGCAATTTTAATTACACATACCTCATCCATTTGCCCAAATTAGGAGAGAAGGTTTGCTGAGGGAACCTTTGCTTATTCTCTTGCTTCAATGTCTGCTTCTTCTAGTACCTAACTTGGGGATTTCAAGAAAATCATTAGGAATTGACATTCTACATTTTAGGGGCTGGAAAGAACTTGGAACATAGAGCATGTAGGCAAAACTCAATGATTTTCAACACCAAAAAAACAAAAACAGAAACAACCCCCCACCTCCCTCCCCGAGATTTGGAAAGGAAATGTATTCAAGTTCATACCAAAAGATGGTGAGCCAGGAAATAAAAAAAGCCAGGAATCTGTCCTCCTTTTCAGTATTTTTTCCACGCACTCTGCTGGAAAGGGTGATTTATCACAGACTTTTGCCCCTGCTGTATGCAGGACATAGTTTTTAGAGCCAGGAAGATGTAGGATTGAATCCAGCTTCAGCTACTTTCTTGTTGTGTGTGCCTAGTTTCTTTCCTGGGTCTTAATTTTCCTACGTATTGTTCCTGGGAAGAATAATGCATACATACTTTCTAAGGATATTGCAACAATTAAAGGAGATGTTCCAAATGCAAGAGGGACATTGCAGGTATTTGGTGAATCTTGATCCTCTTCTCCTTAGGACTCTAGGGATGGAAGTGATTGAAACTCAAACCAGCTTGTGTCTAAAAGTGAATTGGTTAAGTCATGTACATGATTCTGGGTAGATTTTGGTTCAAGAGAAGCTGGGCCTACAGGCCTAAATGGTATCCTGAGAAATGGTAACTCTCTTCTGCCTGAGTGACCTGTCTGGCTAGCTCCCTTTTGGTGACAAGAGGGCTGTCAGCAGCTCTGGGCTTCACTCCTACAAGGTCCCAGTCCAGAAAAAAGAAAACTTTCCTCTCCCAACATTTATACTAATGATCTCATGATTAAGCCACACTGGCCTATTTCTGAAAACATAAACAAAACCACAAAATGGATAAATGCTCCCCCCACACACATAAAATGGGACAAGTCAGGTATAAAAGAAATTTTTGTGCTATGACTGGGTAAGATCAGATGGTCAAGTTAAAGTCATACCTTTGCTTCCAAATCTTGAAGGTGCTGATGAGAGGGATGGGATGACTTTCTAGAAACACACAAATCGATGATGGAGGACAGTTAGTTCTCCATAAAACAATCAGAAGGTCCTGGACAGGATACAGGTTTATGGCCACAGGAAAAGAAATACCCCCTTCCTTTCTCCTTACCCTAGCTTTGTCAACAACCAGGAGATTTTTGTTCTCTCAAAATTAATTTATGTTTTATCTATGCAAAGAGAAGAGAGGTGGTAATGAAGTTGTTGCCTCTTAGGCTAAATATTTAGACTCGCCTGACTTATAAGAAAGAAATGTTTAAATGAAGTATTTTTTCCCATTTAGTTATATTTGATCTCTTCTTATAAAATAAAATCAGCGTATTATATTAAAATACACAAAAGCCACTTTCAAATATGGATACAAAATGCTACCCACCATCAGACTGGAGTTGTCTCAGTCTACAGGAGAGTATTTGGCTTAGATAATTGTACTGTTTTATATTAAAATAAAAACATGGACTGAACAGTATGCTAGGCACTGTGATTGAGTTAAATTCTTGAGAACATTTAGGTTAGATGCTGTCAAGTTGGGTCCAATTCATACCGACCCTATGTACAATAGAACAAAACACTCCCCAGCACTGTTCCATGCCCAGCTATTATCAGTGCTTCTCTGCTATTCATAGGGTTTTCAATGGCCGATTGTTTCAGGATTGTTTTGGGAGCGGACAGCCAGGTCCTTCTCCCATTTTTGTGGTGCTGGGGATTGAACCCAGGGCCTCAGTTCAGAGCAGCACTCTACCAACTGAGCTATACCTAAGCCCCATTGATAACATTAAGTACTTTAAAAATATTTGACAAGAATCTGAATCTATTTTAAGCATTCAGTAAATGCAAGAGTAGTCATTGAGAACCAGCCATGTGTTTACCATCTGCTGTGGTTTGAATGTGTCCTCCAAAGTTCATGTGTTGGAAACATAATCTTTAATGTCATAGTGTTGGGAGGTGGGGTCTAATAAAAGGTGATTAGGTCACCAGGGCTCTGCCCTCAGGAGTGGATTAATGTTATTATCACAACAGTGAGTTAGTTGTGGCCAGAGTGGGTTTATTACAAAAATAAGTTTAGCTTCCTCTAGACCTCTCCCTCCCTGTCCCTCTCCCTCCATCTTCCTCCTTCCCTCTCTTCCTTCCACTTCTTTCTTTCTTTCTTTCTTTCTTTTTTTCTCTACTGCCTTTTATCACTGGATGATGCAGCAAGAGGACACATGGCAGAAATGGACCCCTTAACCTTTGACTTCTCAGGCCCCAGAAGTATAAATTAATCCTTGTTCTTTGTAAATTACCTAGTCTCAAGTATTCTCTTTTAGCAGTAGAAAAAAAGGCTAAGACCATCCTTCTGGGCAGTTGTTAGTGCTGTTGAGTCAAATCCAACTCAGAGTGACTCTAAATACAGCAAAGTGAAGCACGATCCAGTCACACACATGATCTTTTTATGTTTGAGCCCACTGTTGTGGCCATTTTGAATTGTACCATATCAGAAAAAGTAGATACAAGGCGCTTTACTCCAATCTTGTCATTAAAGTTCACTCTACCTTGGGGAGGCAACTCTTCCCCAGTCATTTCTTGAATGACTTTTAGCCTTGGAGACTCATTTTTTGGCACTATATTTGCCAGTGCTTCTCTGCTATTCATAGGGTTTTCAATGGCTAATTGTTTCGGGAGTGGGCTGCTGGATCCTTCTCCCTAGTCTGTTTTAGTCTGGAAGCTCAGCTGAAACTTCTAGACAGTAGTGGAAGTAAAAAGTTAAAATCCAGAAGTGGATAATGGTTAAATATATAAGCCTTTGAAGAGAAACAGGTATGTGTTCAAAATTTGGCTTTATCACAGATCCACTATGTGACCTTGAAGAAATTATCCTTGAACTCTGGCTCTTCAACTGCTAAATGAGCGTAAGAATTACACTTATTTTTCAGGGTAATTGGGAAGATTAATGTCATAATGTATTTTAAGTCATTTGACACATGGTATATGTCAGAGAGTAGGGTATAAGGTGATAGATGGTATAAAACTTTTTACTGCCAACCATTCCCCAGCCCCAGCATTCACATGTGTAAACAACATGAGAGAGAGAGAGAGAGAGAGAGAGAGAGAGAGAGGAAGCACACATGTGCATGTGCGCACAGGCTTATTATGTAGAAGAACTGGGTTATGCAAAGTGTTTATTTTTGGGGATAAGCAAAAATAAAAAATAATAAAAATAAAAAAGTCCATATATCTTTCTTCAGTGATGCAATAGGAGCAAGGTATAAATGGATACATAGTGACAGAACCTGAAAATATTTTGTACCCTGTAGTCCTTAGGGTTATCTTGCTATCTGTTCTTTTGGCTTATGCTTCTGCCTTGAAACATGTGTCCAATCACATACAAAATGTGAATTGTTGATGATGTGAGAAACCAGGAAGGCAAAACATTTGGGTCTCTGCATGGTTCATAGCTGTGACTCTCACATGAAAATTAGTCTGCTTGCAATCAGGCCATCCCAACTGCTAATTTTGTACTGAAGAAAGGTAAAATAAATGAGACAGATAGAATGGCCCCAGTCTTCCTAAGGATATTGGCAAAGACTGAAGCACTATGAAGAATTTTTTTTTTTTTTTTTTTTTTGCAGTACTGGGGTTGAACCCAAGGCCTCGCGCCTGCATGCTCTGCAAGTGCTGGATGACTAAGCTGCACCCACAGCCCATTTTTTAACTTTTTTTTGGAGACAGGGTCTCACTAAGTTACGCAGACTGCCTCTGGTCTCGAACTTGCAATCCTCCTGCCTCCGCCTCCCGAGGTGCTGGGATTACAGGCCTGCGCCACTGCGCCTGGCTAGCACTATGAAGAATGTTAATGTTAATGATACTTCTTTATTGTAAGGACCCTTTAACGTTTATTTTCCCTTCAAATAAGCTCAGCTATTGGGGGCCTGGCTGATTTGACTCTGACTGGCAGTTTTTCCATTTATCCTGGCTGCTTAGAGAGCGGAGCTGTTAACCAATAAGCCTCTCTTTTGGTGACTGCCAGACTATAACTGTGGCAGCTGCTTCGAACACTTTGCCAGTTCTTTGAGGAAACTAGATTCCTGCTATAAGGAACTCTGGAACCTTAGCTAATGAGAACATGGCTCCTGGCTCAGGAGGCCTCACTCCAGTCACAACTGTTTCAGACAAACTTCACTGGCTGTGAGAGATTTCATTCTGGGCAAGCCAAGCCTTAGTGAACTCTAGATGCCCCTGCCTACCCTGTAGCTGTTCTTACTCCATCAAGGATGACAACACTTCCCTACAACTTAACAAAAAGCTTGTGGTGCAATGTGAGGCTTCTGATCCTTATGTAAGAGCTATGGTTGACAGAACAATAATCAGTCTTTTGTATAACACTTTTACACACTTTTGGGGATAACCTGGAGGCTGCCTTCTTTGTAATACCCTCCCCCAGGTGTTGCAACCCTAGGCCCAATAAAAGGTTTCTCTCCAATGGTCTCTTTGCCTACTAGTGGTCTTTATCACAAGTAAAGCAAGCCAGGCTGGTTGTATGAAGAGCAGACAAGACCTTGGGCCTTCCAGCCCTGGTAGCAATCATAAGGAAGTGGATGAAGAGCCCCAGAGAGTCACCAAGAGCTGAGGGCCTTCATAACCAATGTTCAGAGCTGTAACATGAAGATGTGGCTAGGAGTTCCAGAAAGTCACCAAGAACCGAAGGCCTTGAAACCTGAAACTCTGAACTGTCACACTAGGGGGTAACTAAAAGAGTTCTAGAGAGTGACCAAAGGCAGAAACTTTAAGAAACTAAGAATAGTGATGGAGAAGGCGAGACGAAGGAGGATGAGGTGCTGTGAAGAGCTAAAGGTGAGAGTTAGGAGCCTGTAAGATCTGGCCACTAGAAGAATTCAAGAGAGATGCCAAGGATTCAAGAACTGAGCTTCCCAACACCCAGAGCTCAGAAGCTATAATATTAGCTATTAATCATTGGCACCATAAGTCCTGAACAGCAAGCCTCTGCCTTGAGCACCTGGCCTGAACATTTGGAGCCACAAGATTCTATTTCTTAAGCCTTACAGCTCTAAGCCTCTGAGTTTGGAAACATCTTGTGAGCCTGTAGAACTCAAGGCCATGGACATTAGATAAGGGAGCTATACCTTATCTATCCATGCTTTCTATCCAGATAGAGCAAAAGAACCCCCCATTGGCCATTTGTAACATAGGGGTTTTACAGCAGCAATGATAGGACTTCCACCTCTGGTCTGATAAGTACTTGGTTTACCCTCCCATGTTAAACAATTGAAAACCAGTAAGAATTGTGAAATAAATGCTGGGTATGACAGTGGACAGCAGGTGACTCAAGACAGTGATGACTGGGAGAAAAGAAGTGATTTCCCTGGATTACTGCCTGGAGAAAGAATCCAGGGGGCAGCACAGGGAAAGGAAATTGAAAGAGTGCTTTAGAGTCCGGTTGAGTTGAAGAATTGGAGTTTGGAGCTTGAGGAGACCAAGGCAGATAAAATTCTCAAGGGGAGACACTGGGGGTCTGTAGCAGGTTCTCCTTAGATCTTAGGTTAGCCATACATGGCAGGTGAAGAAACTATAAAGACTGAGAAAAGAACCACTAGAAAGGCATGTGGAGCAATCCTTTTGGCTCACATGTCTGGGAATAGTTTATGTTTCTACCAGTCACAGTGGGAAGATCTCTGAACATATAGGGGATCATGTACCACCCTCAGGGGGCATTGTTTAGGTAGTGGGGCAGACCATAGAGTCTTCTAGTTCCTCTTTTTAGTTACAGGAGGTCCTTAAGAAAACCATATTGTTTCTAACTAACCTAATCACATCCTAGAACAAGGCCCCAAATAATTTGAACACACACACATACTATCATTCAACAATACAAAAATCTCAATGTGTAGGGCACATTGAATTACCAGGCATAAAAAGAAATGAGAAAATATGAACCATAGCAAGGAGAAAATAAATTAATAGAAGAAGATCAAGAAATGATGCTGATGATAAAATTAGTGGATAAAGATGTTAAGACTGCTATTGTAAATATATTTCATATGTTCAAGAAGGTAGAAGAAACGAGCATGATAAAGACAAAAATATAAGAAATAAACAAGATCCTAATAGAATGTCTAAACATGAAAAATAAAGTCCTTGAAATAAAAAAGCATTAGTCATGATTAATAGTATATTAGACATTGAAGAAGAAAGTACTAACAAACTGGAAGACACAATAATGGAAATTATTTCAAATAAAATACAGAGACAAAGAAAATAAATACAGCCTTGGCAAACTATCAATGTCAAGTTGACTGATATACATGAACATGGAGCACCATAAGAAAAAAGGACCGAAACAGCAGGTATACCACCAATGATTTGAAGTAACATTTTGGAGGAGTTGGAATCTGTAAATGTCAAAGTGACTATGCTCTGTGAATGAGTTAGTATTTTTATTAAATATTACTGCAAAACAAATCACCCCCAAAACCTAGTGACTTATTAGCAAGCACATTCTTATCTTTGGATTAGGAATTCAGGAAGGTCTGGCTAATTAGCTGTGGCTTGGGGACTCATAATTGCATTCTGTTAATGTCTGAATCTGGAACAATGGAAAGATAGGACTAATGGAGGCTAGCCAGATAATTCTCTGTTCATATAGTTTCAGATCCCTTTTATATGATGAATTTGAATGCACTAGTTTGGGTTTCCTTACAGTATGATAATTTCAGGGCAATCAAATTGCTTACATAGAAGCTGAGGCGTTGTGGTAGCCATAGAGATTTGCTTCCTAGATCCCCTTGTAAGGATTTGTTGCCCTACTACATGGAGTACAGTCATCAGAGAGTTCTCAGCTTTCCCAGGGCCTGCCTCAACTACAGAGACCTGCCTCATGTCTTTCCTGGGACTTCCCATAGCTGGTAACTGGGCAAAGTGAGGATGCAAAGACTTAGCCGTTTTGGCTCATTTTGAGACAATTCTGGTTGATATTTTTTGTTCCAGAGATGTCTGGTAGATTGGTAAATGCTTTGATGGATTTTTTACTCCCATTCAATAACCTTCTCTGCTCAGGTCTACATTCTTCTGCTTCTTTTAACATGCACTGATTGCTGATGAATATCATGTCCTCCAAACATTGACTTATTTCCATCAGGAGAACCCAACTGCAACAGTTGCTACTAGGAGCAATATAGGAGCCATGGAGGAGGATTAAAGTTGTATCACTCACTCACTGTCTGGCAATGAGTATTCCAACACTGGTTATGGAAAAGTCCAAGCTTCATTTGGAGATGAGTTGGCTCAGTGTGTGGATGCAAATGAAAATGCATGGCAGCTGCACACCAGTATTCCTCAGGAGTGGCCTTGAAAGACCGTGGAGAAAGGAAAGACTTCCCAGTTGTCAGAGCTTTGGGTAGCATGCCGGGTCATCCAGTTTGTGTGGAAAGAGAAATGGTCAGAAGTTATAAAATAGATGGATCTGCAGACAGTGGAAAGCTGCCTGTCTGGCTGGCCTATAGGCTAGAAGGGCAAGATTAGAAGATGGAGAATGAGGAGGCCAGGTACCAAGGCATGTGGATGAACAGATGCAGGTGGGTGTAAAGTATGAAGATCTGTGTATGCACTGTTGATGGGAATGTAAATTAGCCCAATTACTACAGAAATCAGCATAGAGGGTCCAATATTTATAATTGAATCCATGGCAGGAAGAACACATGGCAACCATGGAAGATCACAGGAGTGTTGGGAGTGTTCCCACTTACCATTATTCTCGATGACCAGCTGGGGACTTTGTGCTTCCCATCTCTCCAATTCTGGGCTCTTCAGGGTTGGAGATTCCAGTTCCAAAAGAGGTGGGCTTTTACTATAGGAAGCCCACCAAATTATGTTATAAATTTCATCTGAGTAATTTGGGCTCCATTGGTCTAGACTACAGTAAGTAAAAATAAGAGGTTACTATTATATTGTAAGACAATTGACCCTAATTATCAAGAAAAAGTAGGGCTGCTGCTAAACAATAGGAGTAGGAATGAATACATGGAGAGCCCAGGATATCCATTTTAGTGTCTTGGTACTCTCTAGCACAATTTTAATTGTAAATAGGGATGGCTTCATGGGTATGTGACCTGTGGAATTGCATAGGACCCTGTGCTTAAAAAGATTCTGTGTTTGGTTTAATGCTCTGCTGTAGTCATCTTCACATTCTTAGTTACTTTTTAACAAGGGACTAAGCTATGGTCGTGGGCTGGGATTTAGCTCAGTTGGTAGAGTGCTGCTCTGCAGTCTCTAAGGTCCAGGGTTCGATTCCCAGCACTGCAAAAATGGGAGAAGAATGTGGCAATATACTCCCGAGGCAATCCTGAAACAATCAGCCATTGAAAACCTCATAAGGGCTGCAATAAGTCAGACACTACTCAAGGATACCTAACAACAACAAGCTATAGTCTGAATACTTGCTTCTCCCCCAAATTTATGTTAAAATCCTAACCCCAAGGGTAAAGGTATGGAGGTGGTACATTTGGGAGGTGATTAGGTCATGATGATGTAATTCTCATAAATGTGCTTATGTAAAAGAAACCTCAGAGAGTCTTCCCATCCTTTCCAGGCTACCAGGAAAAGGTGGCTATCTATGGACCAGGAAATGGGTCTTCAAGGACATGGAATATGCTGATACTTTGCTATAATATGATTGTTTATCTCCTCCAAAACTCATATTGAATTCCTTCACAATTTGTATACTTTCCTTCTTTCTCTGGTTTTATTAAATTAGCCAAGACCTCCGTTATTATGCTGAAGAACAGTGGTAAGAGTGAACATCCTTGCGTTATTCCTGATCTTCCCAAGAAATCTGCAAGTTTCTCATCTTTAAGTATGATGCTATCTGTAGGGTTTTTCTAAATGTTTTTCATCAAGTTGAAGAAATCCTCCTATATTCATGGTTTTCTCATAGTTTCATCATGAATGAGCTTTCAATTTTGGCAAAAGTAGAAGCTTAGAGTCTGGATTTTAGATATTTCTTCCTTTCTAATATACGCACTTAGTGCTACAAATTTCCCTCTAAACGTTGATTTCACTTCATCCTCACAAATTTAGTAAGTTATATGTTCATTTCTATTTAGCTCAAAAATTTTTTAAATTTCTCTCAAGGTTGCTTCTTTGACCAATGTGTTATTTATTGTTGTTAGGTGCTGTCAAGTCAGTGTCTGACTCATAGTGACCCTCTGTACAAAAGGTGAAACACTATTGTCAGTGCTTTTCTGCTATTCATAGGGTTTTCAATGGCTGGTTATTTTTGGGGAGTAGACTGCTGGGTCCTTCTCCCAAGCCTATAGCACATGGTGTTCCCAGGCAGTGTCCCATCCAAGTACTAACCAAATCCGACCCTGCTTAGCTTCCAAGATCTGATGAGATTGGATGCTACAGTGGTATGGCTGCAGGCAATGTATTATTTAGAAGTATGTTTAATCTGTTATTGATTTCCAGTTTAATTCCATTGTTGTCTTAAAACAGACATTGTGTAATTTATATCCTTTGTTAAGATGTGTTTTATAGCTCACATGAGCTTGAGAATGTATATTCTGCTGTTGTATGAAATAGTCTATAAATGCCAGTTATATTAAGCTGATTGATGGTGCTTTTGAGTTCAACACATGTCCTTGCTGATTTTCTGCTTGTTGGCTCTATCCATTTCTGATACAGGGGTGTTGAACTCTCTAACTATAATAGTGTATCATCTATTTCTTAGATGCATACACATTAAAGATTGTTATGCCTTCCTAGAGTATTGATCTCTTTATCATTATGCAATACCTTTCTTATCCCTGATAACATTCATTGTGCAGTGGTCTGCTCTGTCTGTAATCAATATGGCTATGCTTACTCTTTTTTTTTTTAAGTCCGTGATCGTATGGTTTACCTTTCTCCATCCATTTACCTTTAATCTATATGTGTTTTATATTTAAAGTGGGTTTAATGGAGAAAGCATATATTTGAGTCTTGTTTTTTTGATACAATCTGAAAATTTCAATTTTTTAATCAGTCTAGCTAGACCACTGATGTTTAAGGTAATCATTGGTATTGCTGGATTACAACATACTATATTTGTCATTGTTTTTAATTTGTTGACCTTGTTTTTTATTATTTTTTGTTTTGCATACTCTTTTTGTCTTGTGGTTTTAATTGAGCATTTTGTATGATTCCATTTCATCTCTTGTTCTAGCACATGATTATACTTTTTAACACTATTTTTAGTAGTTATCTTAGGGTTTTCCATACACATTTAGAACTAAACCAAGTTCTCTGTACCTCACTTCTTCACAGGTAGAAAAAATACCTTATATTAGCAAAATACCTCTGATTCCTCCCTTCCACGTCTGGAAGGGATGGTCCTTCCAGACATCCCTTGTATCATCACCACCATTCATTTTACTTATACATAATCATACATGTGTATATGTTATATATATGGACATACAAAATTAAATACATTGTTGCTGTTATTTTGAGCAAACTATTATATTAAATCAATTAAAAATAAGAAAAATAAAAATTTTCATTTTACTTTCATTTATGCATTCTTTGATACTCTTCTTTTCTTTGCTGTTGTTGTTAGGTGCTTTCAAGTTGGGTCCAACTCATAGGGACCCTAAGTACTGCAGGATAAAACACTACCGAACACTGTGCCACACACACAATTTTTTAATGTTTGAGCCCGTTGTTGCATCCACCATATTTCTTCTCATTTTGAGTTGTGCCACATCAGCTAAAGGAGGTCCCAGAGACTTTACTCCATTCTCATCTTTAAGGTCAACTCTACTTTGAGGGGACAGCTCTTCCCCAGTCATTTTTTGAATGCCTTCCAGCATGGGGGGCTCATTTTCTGGCACTATATTTGATAGTGCTTCATTGTTAATTCACAGGGTTTTCAATGGCTAATTGTTTTGGGAGTGGGCTGCCAGGTCCTTCTCTCTATTCTGTCTTAGTTTGAAAACTCAGCTGAAAACTGTCCACCATGATGACCCTGCTGGTATCTGAAATACCAGTGGCACAACTTTCAGCATCACAGCAACAGGCAAGCTCCCACAGCATGATAAACTGAGAGACACATGGGGGTTTCCTTTCTTTAGTAGACTCAAATTTGGGTCCAATACCTAAATTGGGCTGGGATTTACCTCGCTTGGTAGAGCACTGCTCTGCAGTCTTTGAGGTCCTGAGATGGATTCCTAGCACTGCAAAAATGGGAGAAGGACGTGGCATTCTACTCCCAAAGCAATCCTGAAACAATGAGCCATCGAAAACCCTAAAACAGTTGCTATGAGTTGGATCCAACTGGATGGCACCTGACAACAACAACAACAACAACAACAACAACAACCACCACCACCACCACAACATACTTATATCATTTTCCTTCTCTATAAATAGCATTCTCCTTTAACATTTCCTTAAAGTCAAATCTACTGGTAAAAATCCCCCCCTTTTTTTGTCTGAAAAAGTGTTTGTCCCTTACTTTTGAAAAATAATTTCATAGAGTACAGAATCCTAATTGATGTGAGTTTTATTTTTCTTTCAACATTTTAAGTATTTCACTTCATTTTCTTTTTACTTGTGTGGTTTCAGAAGAGAAAGCAGGTATGATTCTTTATTCCTTTATAGAGAAAGAGTTATTCCTCCTCACTGGGTACTTTGAACAGTTTTTATCTTTGATTTTTTGAAGTTTGAATATAATAGGCCAGGATGTCATATTTTATGGAGTTTATCACACTTTGTGTTCTCTGAGCTTCTTAGGTCTGTGGTATTTAATCAATTTTGAGAAAATCTCAGTCATCTTTGCTTCAAGCATTCTTTTCTGTTCCTTTATGACTCTCTTTCTTTTAATCCCATCATGTGCAGTTTATATCATTTGTAGTTGTAACACAATTCTTGGATATTCTGGTCTATTTTATTTCTTTTTTCCCCTGCCATTTTGGAAATTTGTATTTCCAAATTCTTAATCTTAGAGATTCTTTCCTCAACTCTTTGTAGTCCACTAATAAGCCTAGCATGACAAATTAAGGAGAAATGAGGTTGCATTCATCATCAAAAAAGACATCTCAAATTCTGTCCTGAAATACAATGCTGTCAATGATGGAATAATATCCATATGCCTACAAGGAAGGCCAGTTAATATGACTATTATTAAAATTTGCATACCCACCAGTAAGGCCACAAATGAAGACAGGGAAGATTTTTACCAGCTACTGCAATCTGAAATAGATTGAATATGCAATCAAGATGTACTGATAATAACTGGTGAATGGAATGCAAAAGTTGGAAACAAAGAAGTCTCAGTAGTTGGAAAATATGGCTTTGAGGCAGAAACCATGCTGGAGATCCCATGATAGAATGTTGTCGGACATAATCTTTTCATTGCAAATACATTTTTTTCACCAATATAAATGGCGACTATAAACATGGAATTCACCAGATGGAATACACAAGAACCAAATTGACTACATTTGTGGAAAGAGACAATGGGAAAGCTCATTATCAAATATCAGAAGAATACTAGGCACTGATTGTGGATCAGAACATTAACTGCTCAAATGAATGTTCAAAGTGAATCTGAAGAAAATTATAACAAGACTATGAGAGCCAAGGTATGATCTTGAGTATATCCCACCTGAGTTCAGAGACCACCTCAAGAACAGGTTTAATGCATTAGATACTAGTGATATAAGACCAGATGAGTTGTGGCATGACATCAAAGACATCATTCACGAGGAAAGCAAAAGCTTATTAAAAATATAGGAAAAAAAGAAAAGACCAAATTGCATGTCAAAAGAGATTCTGATTTGCCTTGGAACATCAAACAGCTAAAGCAAAAAAAAAAAAAAAAGACATGATGAAGTCAATGAACTAAACAAATTTCAAAGGGTAGCTCAACAACACAAAATCACACAACAACACAAAATCAAATATTATAATGATGTGCAAAGATGTGGAGATTGAACACCAAAAGGGAATAACATGCTCTGTTTTTCTCAAGCTTAAGGAACTGAAGAAAAATTCAAGTGTTGAGTGGTAATAGTGAAGGATTCTACAAGGAAAATATTAAATGACACAGGATATATTAAGAGAAGGTGGAAGGACTACACAGTCATTATACAAAAAAGAATTGGTAGATGACCAACCATTTAAAGAGGTTCCATATGATCAGGAGAGGAAGAAGTGGAAACTACATTGAAGGAATTGGTGAAACACAAGGCTTCAAGGTTGATGGAATGCAAACAGAGATATGTCAACAAACAGATGCCGCATTGGAGGCACTAACTGGTTCATGCCGATGTATTTGGAAAACAGCTACCTGGCCACCTGACTGGAAGAGATCCATATTTTTGCATATTTTGAAGAAAGTGGCTCCAACTGAACATGGAAACTATTGATTTCATTAATTTCACATGCAAGCTTAATTTTGCAAAAGATCATTCAAGAGTGACTGCAACAGTGTATAGATGGAACTGCTGGAAAATTAAGCCAGATTCAGAAGAGGGCATGGAGCCAGGGACATCATTGTGGATGTCAGGTGGACAATAGTTGAAAGTAGAGAATACCAGAAAGATGTCTATCTATGTTTTATTGAGTATACAAAGGCATTTGGTTGTACGGATCATAACCAGTTATGGATAACACTCTGAAGAATGGAATACCAGAGCACTTAATTGTACACATGAGGAATGTGTACATAGACCAGGAAGTAGATGTTTGAAAAGAATAAGGAAATACTTCCTCTTTTAAAGTTAAGAAAGGTGTGTGTCAGGGTTCTGCCCTTTCAGATTGCCTCTTCAATCTGTATGCTCAGCAAATAATCCGAGAAACTGGACTTTATGAGGAAGAATGTGGCATCATGATTGGAGGAGGAGTCATTAACAACCTGCGTTATGCAGATGACACAACTGTGCTTGCTGAAAGTGAAGAAGATTTCAAACATTTACTGATGAAGATCAACGAACAAAGCCTTCAGTATGGATTCCACCTCTACATCAACAGAACAAAAATCCTTCCATCTGGGTCAGCACGCAACTTCCAGGTAAATGGAGAAAAGATTGAGGTTGTCCAAGACTTTGCTTTACTTGGTTCTACAGTCAACACCCATGGAAACAACAGTCAAGAAATCAAAAAATGCATTGGACTGGGAAAAGGTGTTGCAAAAGACTTCTTTAAAGTGTTGCAAATTAAAGATGTCACATTGAAGATGAATGTGCACCTGACTCATGCCATGACATTTTCAGTGGCATCATATGGTTGTGAAAGCTAGACATTGAGTACAAGAGACAGGAGAAGAATTGACACTTTTGAATTATGGTGCTGAAGACGAATATTGAATATACCATGGACTGCCAAAAGAACCAACAAATCTGTCTTAGGAGAAGTGCAACCAGAGTGCTCCTTGGAAGCAAGGATGGCTAGATTGCATCTTACGTATTTTGGGCATGTAGTCAGGAAGGACCAATCCCTGGAGGAGGATATCATGTTTGGGAGAGTGGCACAATAATGAAAAGAAGGAAAACCCTGAACTAGGCGGATTGACACAGTGTCTGCAACAATAGACTTAACCATAAATAAGATCATGTACCTGGCACAACATTGGGGAGTGTTTCATTCTGTTGTACGTAGGGTCACTATGAGTCACACCTGACTCAATGGCATCTAACAGCAAGAACAACAATAAGCCTAGCATAAGTGTTCTCCATTTCTGTTTATATATTATTGAATTCATACTGTATGTAGCTTGTTTTTGATCTGTAGTGTTGTTTTTGACTGGTTATAACTCTCTGATTATGTTATCCATTTGTTCTTGCATAATGTCTTTTTTACATTAAAACCTTTGGCATATTAGTCATAGGCTTGTAGATTTTTTAAAAAAGTATCCTGGTCTAATAATTCCAAAATTACTCTTCAATGACTTTGGTTCTGATGTTTTTCCATTCACATCAAACTACATGCCATTTAGTATACCTTGTAATCTTTATTACTAGGCAGACATGAGGTGCTGGGTAAAGGCCTTGCGGTAACAGGTCTTTGGTAATGAGACAGTAAGATGTCGAGAAGGAAAATGTTCTACTGACTTCCTGCCTATGTGTCAGCCTTTTGGTGTCTTGATACCCTGGCTGCAAACTTCATGTATACTTCTTAACCCTTCCCCACGCACTGTGTAGAACAAGAGAGCTAGAGGGGCCTAGAGTAGTGTTTTTCCCTTCCCTCACACAGGTTAGACTCTGATAAAATACTTTCTCCTTAGGGTAGAATTCTCATTAAGGGCAGAATACTCTGGTGAATTTCAAAAAGGTGATTTTCCTCCAGTGTTTGTTATGACTACCTAACAGAACAAGGAAACACTGCTTGGTTTAAACTCAGCAAAGTTGTGCATCAGGGCTGTATCCTTTCACCATATCTTCTCAATTTCGATGCTGAGCAAATAATCCGAGAAGCTGGACTTTATGAAGAAGAATGCGGCGTCAGGATTGGAGGAAGAGTCATTAACAACCTGTGTTATGCAGATGACACAACTCTGCTTGCTGAAAGTGAAGAAGATTTGAAGTATTTACTGATGAAGATCAAAGAACACAGCCTTCAGTATGGATTCCACCTCTACATCAACAGAACAAAAATCCTTCCATCTGGGTCAGCACGCAACTTCATGATAAATGGAGAAAAAAATCGAGGTTGTCCAAGATTTTCTTTTCTTGGTTCTACAATCAACTCCCATGGAAGCAGCAGTCAAGAATGCAAAAGATGCATTGCATTAGGAAAAGCTATTGCAAAAGACCTCTTTAAAGTGTTGAAAAGTAAAGATGTCACATTGAAGATGAAGGTGCGCCTAAAAATACCATGGTATTTTTAGTTGCATCATATGGTTGTGAAAGCTGAACATTGACTAATGGCAACTGGAGAAGAAATGACGCTTTTGAATGATAGTGCTGGAGATGAATTATGAGTACACCTTGGGCTGCCAAAAGAAGCAGTAGATCTGTCCTAAAAGAAGTGCAACCAGAGTGCTCCTTGGAAGCTAGGATGGCTTGACTGTAGCTTACGATATTTTAGACATGTTGTCAGGAGGGACCAATCCCTGGAGAAGGACATCATGTTTGGGAGGGTGGCGGGTCAATGAAAAAAAAGAAGACACTCTACTAGCTTGACACAATGCCCACAACAATGGGCTTACGCATAAAAATGATAATGCGCATGGCATGGTGACAGGTAGTGTTTTGTTCTCTTGTATGTAGGGTCACTACAAGGTCAGATACAACTTGATGGCCTAACTAAGTAGAATTTCTGGAGGTAAAACTCACAAAAAGTGTGATGGCCTCCCTGGGACTGGATCTAATTGGAATTTCTAATTCTCAGGCTTGTGTGTAAAGAACCACCAGCAATTCATTGATTACAAGTGAGCTTTTCCTATGCTATGACTGTTTCCTGTGGAGGTTTCTACCCCCAGTAAGTCTAGATTTTTGTATCTGTCTGCCTATAATATTTTGTGCAGTCTTTTGTCCTGGGACCTCATTTCCCTAAAATATCTAAGAAGACTCAATTTATTTTTTATTTTTTATTTTTTTAGTTTGTTTAGCTATTTATTTGTGGTTAGGATGGAGTGATAATATCTAAGATCCTTAAGTAGTAGTCTGGAAACCCAAAGTCTTCAGTGACTTTAAAAATTTTCTATCACAATTAATGCATGTAATCTGTACTCCCCAAATATTGGCCACAACCAGTTACATGTCTGCTCCTATCACAAAAGTTCCCTAAGGTGCCCTCCCAGCCTGTGCCCAGGAAAGGAAGAAGACAAAACAATTGGTGAACAGCACTGTGGACTACCAGAGAGGTCAACATAACTTTTACTCCTGAGGAAACATGGGCTGGTTTTACGTACATATGCAGACCCAGCAGGTACTCGGTACTCTGTCTGAGTCAGATACTTACTCTGCTAGGCACTGGAATAGCTGGAAAAACACAGCCTGCTGTCCCAGGGATGTGAGGGCACCAGAAACATTCTCTCCCTAGGCAGAAAAGGGGGGCTGGGATTCAGCTCAGTTGGTAGGGCATGGCTCTGCAGTCTCTGAGGTCCTGAGTTGGATTCCCAGCACCACAAAAATGGGAGAAGGACGTGGCAATCCACTCCCGAAGCAATCCCAAAACAATCAGCCATGGAAAACCCTATGAGGGTCACTATGGGTCGGACATGATGGCACCTAACAACAACAACAGGCAGAAAAGAGAGAATCCAAAGCAGTTGAGAGAAGAATGCCCCGATTCTTCTTCCATTCTCACTATTATGTCAGCCAGTATGTTCTTCCATGGTGAGAAGAGAGAAAGAATATGGTGTTAAGTGAAGGAAGGAGTATTATGTTCTCAAGAGTACCCTCATAATGGCTTCTTAGAAACTGTTACATAAACTCTGTGTGGCACTAATGATTTTTGTGTTCATGGCTGAGAGCCACGGAGTAGCTGTGTCACTAAAATGTCCCATCTGGAAGGTGGTAGGTCTCACTCCAATGCTTCACATTACTCAGAAGTCTCTTTCTGGGCAAAATTTGTTACACTTTGTTATTTTCTCAGAAGTCACCTTCAAACTGCACATTTTAGACTCCCTGAAAGAGATCATGACTAGGCAAAGTCATTTTGGGAAGTTGGATGAAAAGGCAGGATATCAACATAATTTGAGGGCCATAGCCCTGTGGCATCTGATCCTGTCAGATCTCGTAAACTAAGCAGGGTCATGCCTGGTTAGTACTTGGATGGGAG
This sequence comes from Pedetes capensis, assembly GCA_007922755.1. NCBI lineage: Eukaryota > Metazoa > Chordata > Mammalia > Rodentia > Pedetidae > Pedetes > Pedetes capensis. Next base: position 189,984 of record VMDO01000760.1, read on the forward strand.
ACCACCTGGGGACACCACGTGCTGTAGGCTTGGGAGACAGACCTGGCTACCCACTCCCAAAAATCAATCTGCCATTGAAAACCCTATGAACAGCAGAGAAGCACTGACAATAGTATTTCGCCTTTTGTACATAGGGTCGCTATGAGTCGGATACAAACTTGATGCCACTTAACAACAACATGTATTCAACACTCTAAAAAGTACTTTCAAATATTCTCATCCAATAACCTAACAAACAAATTAAGTGCTTTCCTCTGGTGGTTCTCTCTTTTAACCCCCAAAGCATCTATGAGTTGGGTAGGAGACAGTAATGTCCTAATTAAAAACTATGGACTCTGGGGTGGATTGCTTTGGGTTTCAACCCTGTCTCTGTTCTCTTTTACATAGAACAAATTGTTTAGCAACCTCCAACTATGTGATTTAGCATTCCTACCTGATATTTTCAGTCACATCATATGGTTGTGAAAGCTGGACATTGAACAAGGGAGATAGGAGACGAATTGATGCTTTTGAGTTATGGTGCTGGAGACGAATATTGAATATACCATGGACTGCCAAAAGAACCAACAGATCTGTCCTAAAAGAAGTGCTACCAGAGTCCTCCTTGGAAGCAAGGATGGCTAGACTGTGTCTTACATATTTTGGACATGTAGTCAGGAGGGACCAATCCCTGGAGAAGGACATCACGTTTGGGAGAGTGGCAGATCGATGAAAATAAGGAAAACCCTTCACTGGATATGGGCTGGGATTTAGCTCAGTTGGTAGAGCACTGCACTACAGTCTCTGAGGACCCCAGTTCAATTCCCAGCACTGCAAAGATGGGAGAAGGGCCTGGCAATCCACTCCCAAGGCAATCCCGAAACAGCCATTGAAAACCCTATGAGGGTCGCTATGAGTTGGATACCAACTTGACAGCACCTAACAACAATAACAACAACAACTCCACTAGATGGATTGACACAGTGTCTGCAACAATAGGCTTAAACATAAGTCAGATCGTGTGACTGGCACAGAATCGGGGAGTGTTTCGTTCTGCTATACATATGGTCACTATGAGTTGGACCCGATTCCACGGCACCTAACAACAATCTGTAAGTGGGTTTAACTCAGTTGGTAGAGTGCCTCTCTGCATGCTCTCAGGCCTTGGATTCGATCCCCAGCATTGCAAAAATGGGAGAAGGACCTGGCAGCTATGAATTGCAGAGTAACCCTGACTTAGTGCCAGGCATGGCACAGAGTTGGGGAGAGTTTCATCCTGTTGTACATGGGGTCACTATGAGTTGGACCTAACAACAACAGCACCTAACAACAATATCTCTATGTGAAGATAGTAATAACTGTCCATCCCTTTTGAGGGTGACATGAATGAACAGGTGGCAAATAAAAAGTCACTACAGTCACTACAGGCTGCTGCTCTCCCTCCCTTGAGATTACAGGTCAGGAGCTAGAGCCCGAGGAGCTGTTCTTGCAGGGAACTGGCTGCCTTAAGCGAAGGGGTACATCTTGAAAGAACATTTGATTTGGATAAGCAGAAGCAATGGAGGGTCTTCTAGACATGGGGCAGACCATGGAGAGTGACCTGGAGGGAGATTTGATAGCACAGCTCCTGCAGTGAGGGCAGAATATCCCATAATAAATATTTCCCCTACTTTTCCCCCATGGAGGTGTCCCATGAAGCTTGCTTTCACTGATAATTATGCAGGATGCAATCTCCTATGGTGGTAAATGGGGAGTGGTTCTCCCCCTCCCCCATAGTAGAGATGCTGAGTCATGGTCTGTCTTGGTTAAGGTTAGAAGAGTAACGTAGTGAAATTCCCCAAGACTGGTTGGTGGAAAGAAATGTCGTTTTGCTTTCTTTCAAGAACTATTTCTCTCTCTCTCTCTCTCTCTCTCTCTCTCTCTCTCTCTCTGTGAGTGTGTGTGTGTATGTACAGAGTTTTCCCGGTAGGAAGAGGATACTAGATTCCAGCAAAAACAAATCACTTGAGGAGAGACGGGAAGGAACCCGTGTGGGTGTTTGGAGTTACTTGCTCTGGTTCTGCAGTGGCTTTTAGTCTTTTAAGTGTGGCCAAAAAATTTAATCAACACTTTGGAATAAAACTGGGAGGATTCCCACAGGCCTCTAGAACCCTAACATGGATGCCTTCTGGCTAGGGTGGCATCCCATTGTGCCAAAGGCCTTCACAGATTTGCTATTCATTTCACCTGAGGAATTTCCCCAGGCTTTTCTGGTGTCCAAGTTTGATACAGTATTTAATTTCTCCAAAGTCTTCTGTGGTTGCTAACTCAAGGAATTCACAACCACAATATTGAGGTAGGTAAGGAAAGAATGGTTATTCCCATTTTACAGATGAGAAAACAGTTTCTAAGGGAATACATTTTCTGCCCCAGTTATCCCAACTGGAAATTGGTGGTGCAGAGGTCAGTGACCTTGCAGCCCCTCTGGCCTGGAGGGCCTGTGTATGTAGGGGGGTGGGCAGTGCAGCTGTGAGGATTGAGGCCACACCAGGAGACATCTGAAAGCAGAGGCTCCTATTTTATGCACCTCTAAATCCCTACTACCTGGCCCTGTGCCTGCCTATCACAGGAAGTCTCAGATATTTGTTCAAATGGATTAAAAGGAGCTTACCAGAAGTCAGGACTGGCTGGGGACCAGAGGAAGGCTGAGCCTTTCAGTAGCAGGAACTGTGCTCTTGGCTGGGGAGGCACTTTGGGATGCATAGTGAGATTTTAATAAAAGACTGCTAAAATAACGTGCATTTAAACTGTACAGAGCAACAACAACCAAATATGTTTCCTTCCATTTGTTTCAGCCAGCAAGGAAGGGCCTGGGACAGGAAGTTGAGTAAATGCCTTTCTGTGCTGCCATCTTGCTCCAGCCTGCTGCCTAACAGCTGCCCTACAGAACCCAGTCCTATCTTCTCCCCCCTCCTGCTTGATACCCTAATGGCTCTTGGTTCTCAGTCATCTTCCTTTCACACAGGAAGCTCCTTGGACTCAGCTGAAAGGAAGACAAATGGCTCTCCCTCCTTCTTCCAGGGTAGGAGGGGCAGAGGGTTTTGCAGGTAGGTAGTCAGTCCTGGGCTGCATTGTCCTTGGTGCTGATCGAGACCATTGGCCTCCATCCCAGGCTTTCCAGCAGCTCTCCTCCGCTTTGCCCTCAGCTGTGGCCTCAACCACAGGCCAGGTGTGCAGTCAGATGAGTCATATTTGCCTCCCTGGGGAACAGGTGGGGAAAACAGTCTGCTCTTGGGATGCTGAGGGAGAGGCCTGAAAGAGCTTATTAGGTGTGAGTCCCAAGCAGCACCCCAGAGCTGTGAAAGAGGGTGCTTTGTTCTCCCTCCACCCCAGCCTCAGGCAGCCTCAGAGACTGGTCTCTGCTCTTTGACATCCAGGGCTGCCGGCTTCTCAGCTGCCCTGTGTGGCTGCCAGCTTTGCATGAAGGGACATTTAGCTGTGCAAGTAAAAATGGTTTATGTTTCTGAGAAGACTCATTCTAGTTTTGAATATTTAGCCTGGCGTGGGGAGAGTCTAACCTAGTGAGTATGTCTGTTATGCTGAATAAATACCAGGAACGCGGCATCAAGATTGGAGGAAGACTCATTAACAACCTGCGTTATGCAGATGACACAACTCTGCTTGCTGAAAGTGAAGAGGATTTAAAACATTTACTGATGAAGATCAAAGATCATAGCCTTCAATATGGGTTACAACTAAACATCAACAAAACAAAAATCCTTACAACTGGGTCAGCACGCAACTTCACAATAAATGGAGAAAAGATTGAGGTTGTCCAAGATTTTGCTTGGCTTGGCACTATAATCAACACCCGTGGAAGCAGCAGTCAAGAAATCAAAAGACGCATTGCTCTAGGAAAAGCTGTGGCAAAAGATCTCTTTAGAGTATTGAAAAGCAAAGATGTCACATTGAAGACGAAGGTGCATCTGACTCATGCCATGGTATTTTCAGTGGTATCATATGGTTGTGAAAGCTGGACATTGAACAAGAAGACAGAAAAAGAATTGATGCTTTTGAATTGTGGTGCTGGAGACGTCTATTGAATATACCATGGACTGCCAAAAGAACCAACAAATCTGTCTTAGAAGAAGTGCAACCAGAGTGCTCCTTGGAAGCAAGAATGGCCAAACTTCGTCTTACATATTTCGGACATGTAGTCAGGAGAGATCAATCCCTGGAGAAGGACATCATGTTTGGAAGAGTGGCAGGTTAACACAAAAGAGGAAACCCTCCACCAGATGGATTGACACAGTGTCTGCAACAATGGGCTTAAACAAAAATAAGATCGTTTGCCTGGCACAGAATCGGGAAGTGTTTCGATCTGCTGTACATAGGGTCGCTATGAGTTGGACTCGACTTGACAGCACCTAAGAACAACAACAACAATAGCAGTCGTAATCATGGTAGTAGCAATATTGAACTTTAATTGAATAATGACCATATGCCGGGCACTGTTTTAATTGAGTTGCATGCATTATTTTGTTGTGTCCTCACAGGGTGATGACAAACATACCTTAACATATATGTATAACACGTATATTTTAAGGTGAAAACACTGAGACTCATCACAGTTACATAATTTGCCCAAGAATATAGGATGTGTCCATTCTGTGCTGCTATAGAAGAATATCAGAAACAGTAATTTATAAAGAACACCAATGTATTCTATTAGCTCCGGAGGCTGGAAGTCCAAGATCGTGATGCCAGCATCTGATGAGAACATTCTTGTTACATCATCACATGGCAGAAGGGGAAAGGGGTCAAAGAGGGGTTAACTGTGTCTCCACATGGCACAGAGCAGGGGAGTGATAACCCATTCCTGTAAGCCCCTTTTAAATATTTTATTTTAAATGTACAAATTTGTGGGGTCCAATGCATCCCACTCCATACATGGATGGTGTTTAACAATCAAATCAGGATAGTTAACATTTCCATTTATAGACATAGACATTACTTTTTTGGGGTTAACACATAATTGTATATATTTATGGGATAAGTCGTGGTATTGGAACACATGTATACAATATATTCTGGTCAGGTCAGGGTAATTAGTACTTCCGTTTCCTTGTTATCACTTTATATTTGGATCTCTCAAGCTCCTCTCTTCTAGTTGTTCATAAAATATATGATAGGTTATTGTGAACTATAGTCCCTCCCTCCACCATTCTGTAGAACGTGAGAACTTGATGATACTCATGGTGAAGTCATGACCTAAACTCCTCCCAATACTGTTACCCTGGGGATTAAGTTTCCAACACATGAATTTTGGGGGACACATTCAGACCATAGCCAACACATGAATTTTGGGGGACACATTCAGACCATAGCCATACATGATGGCACGTTCAAGACAGAACCTGAATTTCGTCGCAGGCCTTTCTGATCCCCAAGTCCAGCTTCATAACACTTTGTCACATGGTTTCTATCAGATGCTGGGGGACAATCCATTTGTATACGCGGATGTTAGATAACAGCCTTTGCTGATGTGCCCCTCCCCTTGATGAAATTCCATGAGGGAGGTCTGAGGGTGTGCACACACACCTCTGCCACCCCGGTTGTGCTTTGGGGAACCTCTAACCTCATCTCCCACTGCATTCTACCCCATTGTGCTTTCTAGTCTGGTGTCACAGACCTCCCTGTTGTTTCTCAAGCACAACATGCCTTCCCCCTCTCAGAGATATAGTGCTTCCTGTTCTCCCATTCTGTCGTTTACCGCACTGACTGCTGGGTTCACTCCCTTACTTTACTCAGATCTGCTAAATGTCACCTAGCTGAGAGGCTGTCTTTCTCTAACTATTGTGTTTAAAAAAATCACCTTCCTTTCTCTTTGTGTCCCACTGCCTTGGGACTTTAACCCTTGGGACTTTACTGCTTCATTCTTCTTCATAACTGTCACACCTGGCATTGTGTCCGAGAGATGATTAGTCAGTGTTCCCTGCTGCATCCTCAGTGTTTAGAACAGCTCCTGGCCATGATATGCTTAGTAGAGAATTGTTGGATGGCTGTATTGGTAAATGAAATGATCCAGGTGTGCTGCTTCAGATTAGGAAGCCAATCTCACATCATAACTTAAGGTGACTGCCCATGTCAACATGGAAGTTGATACAGTCCAGCTATTCAATACAGTAGCCCCAAAATAGCACAATTTTAAAAGAAAAATAAGAAGTAATGTTCTTATGCTCATATACAGATTATGTGATTGTTGTTGTTATGAGATGCCATTGAATCAGGCCAACTCATAGAGACCCTATGTACAACAGAATGAAACACTCTCCAATACTGTTACATGTCCAGCCCTGTGTCAGTGCTTCTTCTGCTATTCATAGTGTTTTCAGTGGTGTATTGTTTTGGGAATGGATTGCCCAGTCCTTCTCCCATGACTGTAATTACTAAAGGAAAAATTAAAGCTTTGGATTTGATTTGACATAGAAGAAGTTATTTGTTATTATCTACATGAATGTGTGTATTTAGAACTCATTATTAAAGTTATACATGCCTTCTCTCTGAAGTCTCCTAATGTTCCCAGCAATAGTTAATACCTATGTCTTCAGAAACTCCAGACCATTTTGTTTGTATCTCTCTAGAAAATAAGACACCTAAATCAATATGATTCAAATAAGCATTAGATTTGGAGTCTGGAAAATACAAGTTCAAATCTTTCTTTGACACTCACTAACTAGATAACTAAATAATTCATATGTTTTCTTGTTGTGTGGTACCATGGAGTCAGGTCCCACTCATAGCGACTCTCATCGGGTTTTTGATAGCTGATAGTTCTGTGGTTGTTTTGGGAGTGGGCTGCTACATCCATTTCCCCTAAATAATTCACATGATAACTCTCAACTTCTGTTTCCACTTTTATAAAATGAGGGTGCAATAATGTGGTCAGGATTTTACTCATTCAATAAATATTTCTAGAGTGCCTACTATGTGTCAGGTACTTTAAATATGTTTGCAATATATTCAGAAACATAAAAGATCCTTGAATTCTTTGAGTTGATATCCAAGTGAGAATATGGATGAGAAGAATATAAATACCATCAAATGCCATCTTGACACGAAATTTTCCTGTGGATATTATCATTTGCCTCCTGACTTCTACAGTCTCTTGTTCCTGACTTCTGGGGACTCAATTATGTTTCAGTGTCTGCCTCTCCTACTGGAATCTGGGAGAAGGGATCACATCCATAGCCCTAGAAATAAATTCTCACCCTGTTGGTCCAAAATCCAGTTTGCTAATGGTTGGTGAATGGCTGGGAATGTGATCCAGGTCTGGAGAATGAAATGGGAGAGGAGAGCTGCTGGGAGCTTTGGGGAAAGTTATCTTTTCTTTTACAAAGCAAACAACATAAAACATAGCCTCATGTTTGCCTCTGGAAACTGTCATGTCCAGATACTATATCTGAAATTGTCAAGGAGGAATTAAGTACCTGAGGAAGGAGCTAACATTGAAGATGCAGAGTAGAGAATGGAAGGGGTCTGGATTCTTGAAGGTTTTGTCAGCCACAAAATCTCCCGACCCTAAAATCATCCTCTGCTTTGGACTTGATACTATAATGTTGAAGCCAATCTGAATTAGCATTTTGTGTAATTTGCATTCAAAGATACTAGAATGGGTATGAGTTATTATGATACCATTCCCCTTGTTTATTAGTAAGGTCATTGGGCATTGAGTCTGTTTCATATTGTGTTTGTATTTATAACATTGGTCATCTATAGCTCTAGATTTTATACAGAGTGCGTGATGTCTCCATATTTCAATGAAAATGTATCTCCAACCATATATTTACATATATTCTATATGTATGTAATCTTTTCTACTTTTTGTAGGTCTTATGTTCAGTGATTTATACAATTATACAAGAAAATATTAAATACCAACTTACTTCCAAATACTTGGATCCGGCAGTTACAAAATTTTTTAAACCCATGGACTTTAAATGCAGACTCTCAGATTCAGTATGCTTGGGGTGGGTTAACTTGAAGCAATGGCCTGTAAGTCCACATACTTCTTCTATAAAACCCTGTGAGTGTGGCAGAGACTGCAACACCATTCAATAAGCAAGGACAGCCCAAGCCCTGATGCCTGCTGTGCGTTTGCACCCGTGAGCCAAAGTGAGGGTGGGGTTCGCCTGCCCCATGATTCTGTTCAATGAGGTCATGGGAACTGGACAGGGTTTGCCCAGGGTTCTGAACTGACAGCTTGAGGTCTGGTGATGTAGTGTTGGCATGTTATGGGGCAATTACGCTACTTTTACAGTGGAGAGACTGAGACAAAGACTGCAGGACACAGCTGGTCTACCTCAGAAGCGCACTGAGGATTTATGAGGCAAGTTCTCACTGCTCCCCAGGATGTCCTTGTTCACCACAAAAGTGGCCTTTCAACTCAATTCTGCTTAGTGTTCAACACTTAGTCCGCGTGCGGCACTGTGCGAGGGATATAAAGATAAGGAAGTTGTAATGCTTTCTCAAGGGAATAACCACCTAGGAAGAGAATCTGATGAGAATATAATTTATTCATATATATGTTCATTCATTCATTTATTCATTCAATCATTTAACCAAGTCCTAGAAACTTGGAAAAGCAGCTAACAATGTAAATATGGTCTGTGCTTTAATGGCGCTCCTACTGTAATAGAGAAGACTCACCAAAGTGTCAATTACCTAATCAATAACTCCATTACATTTATTATATGTTCCACAAAGGAAAGAAGTACAAAGTAACCCAGGAGCAACAACAGGGGGCTCAATCCAAATTGGAGATTCGATTATTCCCATTTTACATATGAGAAAACTGAGGCAGAGAGAAACCTCGGAATTTGCCCAAGCTCACCCCTGAGAACATGACAGCTAGATTTTCTCTCTCCTGACCTCTTAGCCACTGTACTCTGCAGGGAGATGTAATGAGCTCCAGGTATGCCAGGGAACAGGCAGTTGGGTAAACTGGCCTAGACTCTAGAGGCTGTGTCTGGGTAGGGCTGTAATAAATGCCACATCTATCTAAGTGACTTCATGGGCGGGTGCCATTTCCCTCCTGTCCTAAAAGGATCAAGAGTACAAAGGGCATTCTGGGCAGAAAGGAGAGTGTGAAAGGGCAGTTAGAGGCAGAGTGGTTACCTTTGATGGCCCTGCCAGCTCCTTCCCTCTCCTGCCCTGTCTGTTTCTTTCTGTCATCCTCAATAGCACATAGTGCACTAACAGGCCTGTTTGAGGAAATAGAGCTGTGGCTAGTTGCTGACTATTCATTAAGGCCCTCCCATTTTTACAAACATGGGGTAACCAGAAGAGATAAGGAGAAAGGAATTAACATTAGTGGAGACCCCGCTATATACTGAGGTGTCACTTGGCTTCATTCTTATATTAAAGATAATTGAGCTAAAGGGACAAATATCCAAACCAGCATACAAAGGACATGATAATGCTATGGTTGCTGTTGTTGTTAGGTGCCATCAAGTAGGGTTTGACTCATAGTGACCCTGTGTACAACAGAATGAAACACTACCTGACACTGTGCCATGCACACAATCCTTTTTATGTTTAAGCCTATTGTTGCAGCCACTGTGTCAGTCCACCTTGTTGAGAGTCTTCCTTTTTTTTTTGCTGACTCGTCACTCTCTCAAATATCATGTCCTTCTCCAGGGATTGATGCCTCTTGACAACATGTCCAAAATATGTAAGGCACAGTCCAGCCATCCTTGCTTCCAAGGAGCACTCTGGTTGCACTTCTATGATGGATCTAGTGGTTCTTTTGGCAATCTATGGTATATTCAGTATTCATTGCCAACACGATAACTCAAAAGCATCAATTCTTCTCTTATCTCCCTTATTCACTGTCCAGCTTTCAAAAGCACACAATGTGATTGAAAATATCATAGCATGAGTCAGGTATACCTTAGTCTTCAATGTGACATCCTTATTGCTATTAGATAACTCATAAAACCAAAGGGAAAGAAAACTGTGAAGACCCAAGGATGACCAGAGTTAAAGACTTAAATGCTTAAATGCTGGGTTAGGACTCTACCTCTCATGTCTAGTTTTCTCTGCATAACCATTCCTTTTATTTCATCCTCTGCAAACTGGTTTCTTTTGCCTCTCTAAGCTGTGTGGCCAGAAACCAACAGGTAACAGTCCTCAAGGCTTACATAGCATAGTTTCTAAATTCTAGAGGAAGAGCTGTGATTGGTCCAGCTTGGGTCAGGTGACTACCTCTGAACCAATGAATTGCTAGGTAACAGGGTCATGCTGCCCCAACAAGGCAGTTTTAATGAAAACCAGGTAAGTAAAATGCTGGAGGCAAATCCTGTATAAAGAGGCAATGTGCAATTTAAGCAATAGACATCTTCAATAGTCCTCCATACAATGTTTGGTATTAGTAACCTCATTTTACAGATAAGTAAACAGGCTCAGAAAGGTTATGTGATTTATCAGAGGTCTAGCAGGCCTGTCTGACTTTGAGTGATACCATACTACATCTGACGCTCTGAGACTGATGGAACATGACTGCAAGGTGGACTCTGCAACCTCCCTCCCCACTCCACCTCCTCCACCAACACATACACACCACACACAAATCACTTTCTAATGCCTTGAACAATAAAGAAACCACACACAGCCTCTACCCCAACATGGGAACAGTATATCTCCCTTGCCCCCCATCCCATTTCTAGTCCTGATCTGAGGAGTGAGACAGGAGCTTAGTTTAACAAATAGGTTCCTAATAATGACCTAAATACAGTGACAGAACATAGCTCCATATTATCCTGGGCAAGGCAAGACATTCTCAGCCCACTGTGACTGACCTCCAGCTAAAAGACTCCTCAGCCTACAGGACTGGAAGGGACCCAGAACTCATCCAGCCCAAAGCTCTCATTTTACTGCCTAGGAACTGAGCCTCAAAATGGTAAGTGGCCAGCCCAAAGTGAGAATGGCCATTATTCAGGAATTTCATTCTGTCTCCTAGCTTCTTTCCCTTAGCTACTGCTCCACACCTACGCCACTCCACTTTCTTCTGACTCAGCAGCTCCAATAAATTTCTCTGTCCTCAGCACACTTGCTAGTTTATTACCTCCATGCAATGGCTTTGCAAAGCCTTCATTTTTGTATGTTTGGGGTTTTGTATTTTATTTGGTTTTTGTCATTTATTAAACATAACCATAGATCCAGGGACTCTGCTAAATACAGGCATCATCTTTTTAAATTTTACAACTTTCTGGTAAATTATAGGTATTCTTATGCCCTTTGCATCTTTTACAGATGCAAATCCAGGGACCCTAGGAAGTGAAAGTACTGAGCCCCAGCACACATGGCTGGTATTTAGCTGAACTAGGATTTTAATCCATATCAACCTGACTCAAAACCTGTACTTGAACCTAGTCCGCTGCAGAGCCTCTCACCCACTTTTTCCTAGTGAAAACCTGATCACTTGTGGGCTGGAAGCACTAATTGTCTGGCAGTCTATATTCAGAAGGTGCCAAAAAACGTATACTCATCTTGGGATGAAAACTTTCCATTTTTCCATGCCTGTTGCGCAGTGGTACTAGCATTCATTTGATCAGTGCTATCTTCTGAGTGAATGTCATACTATACGTTGCTACCATAATGCGATTCAACTTCAAAAAGTAACACATAAATGTGCACATGTTTCCGGCAGCCCTTGTATTTCTTTTCTTTTCTTCTCTCTCTTTTTATATTAAGTATTTTGATTGTACATGCTAATGGGGTACAGCGTGACAACTCATTTCATAAACTAATCGATGTTGCTGCTACATCCATCTCCTTATACATTTAATGAAAAGAAAAATTTTAATTAATGTGTAGAGATAATTGTACATATTTATGAAGTATAGTATGATCTTTTAAAAATTGCATACAGTATAGTGAGATTCATTCTTTCCTTCTTTACTCCCATACGCTGCTCATCCTCCCCCCTCCCAATTTCCCATTCCCCTTCCCTCACCACTCCCCTCCCCACTCATGATGGGTTCCCTTGTATTTTATAATCTTAGACATATTCAATTGTGTGTGTGTGTATGTATGTGTGTGTGTGTGTGTGTGTGTATATGTATATATATATATTTTTTTTTCTTCTATTTTTCTTTAAGGTAAATCTAACTCCCAGATATAAGTGAGAACATGCAATATTTTTCTTTTTGAGTCTGTGTTATTTCACCTAAAGTGATTTCTAGTTCCATCCACTTTGGTGCAAATGACATAATTTCATTCTTTTTTTCTGCTGAGTAATATTCTATTGTGTGTGTGTGTGTGTGTGTGTGTATGTGTGTGTGTGTGTATTTAATCTAATCATCTGTTGATGGGCAGCTGTAGCCCTGTATTTCTTGAGACAAGGGTGTTCATGCATACAAGTAACAAGCTTCCTCTTTTAAAAATGTATTTCCTTCCTGTGCCATTCACTTGAACATCCCAGTTGATGTTTTTAGGCAAGACTGGAATGCAAATTCATCCTTTATTGTGGTGGCTTCTTTTTTATCCAGGTAAATAGTGTGATTTTTAATATTAGTTTTTGTTGACTTATTATCTAAAAATGATCTAATATTCAGAACCTTGGAGGAAAGAGAAGGCATGGTGACTTTAATTGTCTTAATTTGGGATAATTTCTACATCTAGTATGTACTTCCTTGGGAAACATAGAATCAATTTTATCTGATACCCAAAAGGAAGTGATTTCACATCTCATTGTTTTCTATGTCTTTTTTATAGGGTTTCAGCAATGGCTCTTATTCTGAATTCATTTAACCTAACCAGGAACCAGAGAACATTATCCTCACTCCCAGAATGCTCTTGGATGAGGCTACATGTCAAATTACTGTACATTACCCAGGAACACCAAGACTCTGGATGTTTCCTGTGAATTTACAGTTCTTTGTCTTCTTCCAAACTTCTAGCATGGCTTTTGAGGTGAAAAAGCAATTTAAAAATGTACCATATCTAATATAACATGTGGACATATTCACCACACACATTCTTTTAATTAAAAGAATTGGTACACTGCCTTTTGCTGACAGTTAACACCAATGCTTTAATGCCATTTTCTCTTATTGATTTATGAGGTGCATACTCAAAACAAATTAGGGAATAAATCATCAACGACATTGATTTGCTTACCAGCTCCCCAATAATGTGTATAATTAATTGTGGGCATGCTACCTTTCTCTGCTAGTGCAAGCCCTTCCCTGATTCTTGGCTTCTGTCTGCTGTGCTGTTATACTGCTGGACTTAATGGAGAAGGTAAAGAGTGTGTGAGAGTGAGGGTGTGAGCCATGGGTACATCTGATAGCTAAGGTGGAAAAGGAATTTTTGCACATTCCTCAGGAGAGGGGATGAGGAGACTGGTGGAGCGGAAGTTTCCACTTGAATGGGGCAGCTCATTATTTCACAGTCTGCAGGACTCTCAGTAACACCTGTGGAACTGAGTCCTTCTGCACCAGGGTGGCTGTGGCCTCAATTGTTTTTGTTTTTTTCTTTCATCTTCAATGCTGGGAAAGGGCCTTGGTCTGTAGCATCCTGGTGAGAGGAGCAGGTGGCCCGTGCTCTTGTATGATTGGCCTGAGTCTGCTAATGAAGGAGCAAGCCTCTCTTTTGGATGCAGAGTGGAACAGTGCAGTGTGCTGGGCCTCTGTGGGGAGGGAAAGGGCTTGAGAGGAAGCAGGTGTGGTAGGTGGGTATACTTCCTCTAGAGCCACTTGGATTCAAATCTCAGGACTGCTATTTACTCTCTCGTGTGTGTGAGACCTTTGACAAGGGACTTAATTTCTTGTTGTTGTTGTTGTTGTTGTTGTTAGGTGCTATCGAGTCAGTGTCTGACTCATAGCAACCCTACGTATAACAGGTGAAACACTATTGTCAGTGCTTCTCTGCCATTCATAGGGTTTTCAATGGCGAATTGATTTTTGGGAGTGGGTTGCTGAGTCCTCCCAATCTTGGCTTTGGTTTCCTTGAATATAAGAGAGGAAATAATAATAGTACACATCATGTTGGGCTGCTGTAAGGATTAAATGAAATAGTTTATGTGAAGTAATTATACCAAAATCTGGCTCATAGCATGAGATGATTACCATTATTGTTTATTTGGAATCCACGGGTAGAATTGTGTGCCTCTGTAAATCTGAAGATCTGTGCAAACTTTGTGTGTGCACACATTTCTGGGGAGTGGGATCCTTGTATTTATCAGGGTCTCTAAAAGGCTCCTAGACTTTCTAACAGCCAAATGCTCTCTGCCCATGGGAGTCTCCTCCTCATTTTTTGGAGCACTCCCTACTGGGGCTCTTCTCCCTGTTTTGAATGTACTGTTCCTTCTCCCTGGCATATACTGCCCCAAACTCCTTCCCCTCCTCTTCAATAATAATTAAAAGTACTAAGGACAGCAGCTAATGTTTATAGAACATTTACTTTGTGATGGGTCTCCACCTAAGTAAGTCACTATTTCTTTTCCTAAGCTACAGCTTCCCACCATGTAGGGCTATTTAATCAAATGAGGGCATGCTTATACTCTATTCATATATAGGATATAACCAAAACACCCTCTTTATCTTCCTGTTCTTGCATAAATTCTTGATTGTTTTCTTGAAGCAAGCCAGGGCTCTTCTGAATTAATTGAGAGGGGCTTCAGTACACCATCTATGGTAGCACTCGTCTAGGGCATGTGGAAAATATCTGGTGATGATAATATATGTAGTATTATACTGGGCTCCATTCTGTATACTTTCTAATGTCAAAAAGATCAAGAAGCACACAAACTCATCTCTTCATTTGTTCAGAACCCTCAATTCAGGACCTGACATTGTTTAGCATTGTGTGAGGGACATGGCCTCTGTCCTTCAGGAATTTGACTCATGGGAGAGAGGGCCTCTGCCAAGCCAATGCATAATTGCTAGCACTGAGGAGCCAAGCCATTTAATCAGAATGAAGTGTTATGGAAGATTCCTGGAGGCAGTGACACTTGAGTGAGCTGAGTGGGGATGGATAGCCGAGGATATCTCAGCAGAAGACCTAGGTCTGTGAGGGCAGGACATCTCTAGAAGCTAAGGTAAGTTTTGTTTGCTAAGATAAATGTAAAGATAGCCAGCCTCGATGACTCATGCCTGTAATCCCAGCAACTCAGGAGGTGGAGGCGGGAGGACCGCAGGTTTAAGGCCAGAGGCAGGCTGCTCAATTTAGTGAGACCTTGTCTCAAAATAAAAAGTAAAGGAAGGGTTGGGGGTATGGCTCAGTGGTAGAACACTTTCAAAAGCACATGTGAGGCCCTGGGCTCTACCCACAAGAACTGGAAAAAAATAAAATAAAAAAGGAAAGATAAAGAAATTGAACACAAACTTCCTCCCTGCCTTGGCCTGTGAGGCCCAGCCAGGTTTGGACCCTGACTACCTTGCAATCCACACCATCCACACTTTCTCCATCACTCACCTGGATCTAGCTACATTTGCCCTTTATAGTTCTTTGGATGTGCTAAGCCTGCTCCTGCTATAAGGTGTTGATGCTGCTGGCCCCTCTTGGAGTGCTCTGCCGCTAGGTCCTTCCAAAGCCACCTCTCCCTTATCCTCCATGTTTCACCTCAACAGTCACCTCTGAGTGGCCTCCCTGACTCCTCAGTAACTCCTGCACATGCTCCTGGCAATTCTGACTATCTGAAATCTTCTGTTCTCCATGGCAGCCACCAAAATTCCAATTTCTGGACTTTCTATCAGACTGGGTTTCTGCACAAGGATTTTGTAGTCAGGGTAGTCCACCAGTCCTCAATGGGTAGAAAGCAAAAAGAGAAGAAACTGTGGTAATTTTAAGAAATTAAGTTTCCAGAATCAGGGAAGATGGCCCCAGAAAGGAAGCATGGCTGAAGAAAGTGTGGCAGGGCCCTTTCAGATGCTCATGGTTGGTAGGAGGGAAAGCAGACAAAGTACATGTCTGCAGGATTTTCTGGGGCCAGACAACATGGCCTCACTGTAGGATCTTGGACCTGGGGACTATGGGAGGTTATTTTTTTGGATGGGGGGAGATGGTTGCCACCCTGCCTGCTGGTGTTATTGGAACTGTGAGCTGGATGGAGGGAAACCAAAAGGTGGCAATTTTAGGGTATGGAGAAGAACAGCAGATGTTGTTGGATTCCCGAACCTAAGAAAGTTTTTTCAAAATAAGGTGTGTCTGGGGCCTGGTAGGACTTGCAACATGGAGAAGTCCATGGGTTTGAGGACCCTAAGGCACACGGTTTAGGCTGTGATGCAGTTGGGGGCTAGGAACAGAGGATGAGGAGAAACTGAGGGGGCAATGATGAATGCAGAGGTTGCAGTGTGAGATAGGTACCATAGACCAACTGGACCTTGCAGATATCTTCAGAATATTCCATCCATTCGATGCAAAATACACATTCTTTTCAACAATACATAGAATTTTTTTTTATAAGATAGACCACATTTTAGTCCACAAAAATCGCCTCAACAAATACAAAAAAGTAGAAATCATCCCCTATACTTTCCACTATGATCAGATAGAAATCATCCCCTATACTTTACCTGATCATAGTGGAATAAAACTAGAACTCAAAAACAAGAAAAATTTCAGAAATCTTACAAATTCATGGGGACTAAATCATACACTGGCCTGCAGCCATAGCCCTGTGGAATCCAATCCCGTCAGATCTCGGAAGCTAAGCAGGGTCGGGCCTGGTTAGTACCTGGATGGGAGACTGCCGGGAACACCAGGTGCTGCAGGCTTGGGAGAAGGACCTGGCAACCCCCTCCCAAAAATCAATCTGCCATTGAAAACCCTATGAACAGCAGAGAAGCACTGACAATAGTGTTTCTCCTGTTGTACAGAGGGTCGCTATGAGTCAGATACCGACTCGACGGCACCTAACAACAACTAACAACTAAATCATACACTGATAAATGATCAATGGGTTTTCAAAGAAACCAGGATGGAAATTAAAAAAATTCCTGCAATCAAATGAAGATGAGAACACATCCTAATGAAATTTATGGGATACAGCAAAGGCAGTTCTAAGAGGGACGTTCATAGCCATGAGTGCCTTCATGAATGTTAGGTTAGGCCCAACTAAATAATGACACACCTTAAGGCATTAGGAAGCCAACAGCAAGCCAATCCCTAAATAAGCACACAGATAGAAATTATCAAGATAAAGGAAGAGATATCTCAATCAGAATCTAAAAAGACAATTGAAAGAATCAATGAGACTAAGAACTGGTTCTTTGAAAAGATTAATAAAATAGACAGGCCCCAGCCAGTCTCACCGAAAGAAAGAAAGAAAAGGCCCAAATTGAAAAAAACTAGAGATGAGAATGGGTTCATAACCACCAGTACCAAAGAAATCCAGAAAATCATCAGGGAATACTTTAAGAAATTGTACTCCCCCCAAAATGAAAATACAGAAGAAATGGACAAATTCATTAACACATATGATTCACCAAAATTAAGCCTGGAGGACATAAGCAATCTAAACAGACCTATTACATACACCAAAATAGAGAAAGTAATAAAAAACCTCCCAACAAAGAAAAGCCCAGGCCCCAAAGGGTTCACTGTGGAATTACAGCAAACCTTCAAAGAAGAATTAATACTTACTCTCCTTGAACTATTTCAAAAAGTAGAAAAGGAAGGGGCATTCCCAAACTCATTCTATAAAACCACCATCACCTTGATACCAAAACTGGGCAAGGACATTTCAAAGAAAGAGAACTATAGACCAATTTCCCTGATGAACATTGATGCAGAAATTCTCAACAAAATCCTGGCAAACTAAACTGAGCAACACATATAAAAGATCATATACCATGATCATGTGAGCTTCATTCCACAGATGCAAGGCTGCAAACCTAGTGCAGGTGGGATCACAATACCTAACTTTAAACTATACTACCGGGCTATCATGGGGACTGGGATTTAGCTCAGTTGGTAGAGTGCTGCTCTGCAGTCTCTGAGATCCTGAGTTCATTTTAACATATGAAAATCAATCAATGTAATTCAACATATCAAGGGGCTTACAGACAAAAATCACATTATAATCTCAATTGATGCTGAGAAGGTATTTGAAAAAGTGCAACACCCTTTCATGATAAAAAAAAACAACAACCCTGGAGAATAAGGGCATAATAGGGAAATATCTCAATAGCATAAAGTGATTTATGACAGACCTACAGCAAATATCATATTAAATGGGGAAAAATTGGAACCACTCTCTCTAAGGTCAGGAACAAGATAAGGATGTCCACTCTCCTCTCTTATTCAATATTGTGATCAAAGTCCTAGCCAGAGAAAACAGACAAGAGAAAGAAATGAAAGGGATAAAGATAGGCAAGGAAGAGGTCAAGTTATCTTTATCTGTGGATAATATGATCCTTTACTTAAAGGACTCCAAAAACTCCTGTGGAAAACGCTTAGAGCTAACTAACTCCTTCATCAAAGTAGTATGATAAAAAATTAATACTAAAAAATCAGTAGCCTTCCTTCACACTCATTATGAACAGGAAGGGAAGGAAATTAAAGCAACGACCTTTTTCACAATAGCCTACCAAAAAATTAAACACTTAGGAATCAATCTAACCAAAGACCCTGAATATCTCTACAAGAAAACTTTAAAACATTAAAGAAAGAAATCTCAGAAGATGGAAGAACCTCCCTTGGTCATGGATTGGGAGAATCAATATTGTAAAAATGGCTATACTACCAAAAGCAACTCACAGATTTAATACAATTCCCATTAAAATCCCAAAGACACATTTTTTCATAAACAGGAAAAACAGTCCAAAAATTCATATGGAAATACAAAAGACCACATATGGACAAAACAATTTTAAGCTGCAAACCTAGTGCAGGTGGGATCACAATACCTAACTTTAAACTATACTACCGGGCTATCATGGGGGCTGGGATTTAGCTCAGTTGGTAGAGTGCTGCTCTGCAGTCTCTGAGATCCTGAGTTCAATTCCCAGCACCACAAAAATGGGAGAAGGACGTGGCAACCCACTCCCAAGGCAATCCCGAAACAATCAGCCATTGAAAACCCTATAAGGGTCGTTATGAGTCAGACATGACTCGATGGTACCTAACAACAACAACAACTGGGCTATCATAGCAAAAACAGCTTGGTACTATCACAAAAATAGGCTTGAAGACCAATAGAACTGAAGTGAAGGTCCAGAGATATCACCCATGCAACTTCAGCCACCTGATCTTTGACAAAGAGGCTAAGTACATAAAATGGAGAAAAGACAGCCTCCTCAACAAATGGTACTGGAAAAACTGGATGTCCATCTGCAGAGAAATGAAAATGACCTGTATCTCTCAGTTTGCATGAGAGTCAAATCGAAATGGATAAGAGATCTCAACATAAAACAAGAAACTTTAATATGACTAGAAGAAAAGATAGGAAACATGCTCCAACACATAGGTATAGGAAAGTATTTCTTTAACAAGACTACAATTTCTCAGGAAATTGCACTAAGAATTGACAAATGGGATTATATAAAATTAAAAATCTTCTTTATAGCAAATGAAATAATCAACAGACTTAAGGATGAGCCCACTAAATGGGAGAAAATCTTATACATCCAACATAAGACTAATTTCTAGAATTTGCAAAGAACTCAAGAAAGCAAATCCCAAGGCAACAAATAACTCAATACATAAGTGGGCAAAGGAAATGAAAAGTTTTAAAATGAATAATTTTGTAAGGTTAAGAAGCATGTAAAAAATGCTCAATATCTATATCCATTAGAGAAATGCAAACCAAAACAACTCTGAGATTCTACCTAACTCCAGTAAGAAGGGCAAAGATCAACAAAACAAATAAATATTGGCAAGGACATGGAGAAAAAGGAACCCTTTTACACTGCTAGTGGGACTATAAATTAGTACAACCACTTTGGAAATCAAAATGGAAATACCTTGTTGTTGTTGTTGCTATGAGTTAGGTGTTGTTAGGTTGGGGGCTTAAAAAACTAGGAATAAAAATAAAGACTGTCCAATCCTGGAGAAAGAGAATGTTTGGGAGAGTGGCGTGCCAATGAAAAAAAAGAAGACTGTTAACTAGATGGATTGACAGAGTGGCTACAACAATGGGCTTAAACACAAAAAAGATCATGTTCATGGCACACTGTCAAGTAGTGTCTTGCTCTGTTGTACATAGGGTCACTATGAGTCAGACCCGACTTGATGGCACCTAACAACAATAAATGCTTCCCAAAGATGGAGCACTCATAAAGAGCAGGCACATTTTGAATTTGTGATGAGGTCCAGGCATCTTGGGATATCCAACTCTTTTTATGTAGTCACCAAGAAGTTCCCTGAGTGTGGTGTGACTAGCCACCCTAGATGCCTGTGTGCTCCTAAGGAGGACTACCCTTCAAGAAGGCCCTTTTGCATCTAGGGCCTTGATCCAACATTGTATTTCTAGTGTTTAACACACAAGCTTTCTGGCCTGTTAGTCCTGTATCAACCATGTGCAGGTTCTCATTGGAATGAGGCTTACGGCTCTGGGATCACATCTAGCCCGAAGGCTCTCCGGAGCAATACTCATTGGAGCGCAGCATCCTCCTGGTAGTAGTGCTCCACAGTATAAAGATTGAGAGCAATTAGAAACAGATGCCCTCAACCACCAGTGGGCACCCTCCCCACTTCAGATCTCCCCAAGCCACACAGGGCTGTTTCGCAGAGCGCAGGAAGGCTCTGGCTGGTGATGTTGCAGTGTAAAGGGCTGCTGAATTGTTGGCATTCTTTTGTTCTGGGGAGAATAAACTCATTTCAGCTAAAATAAGATCCAGATTGCTTGAAAATGTCCAAGTCTGGGGACAGGCTGGTGGAAAACAACTTCTAGAGTGTTTGAATGAGAACTTTTCCCAAAGATGGCTTTGGTGAAGGAGGAGATGCTGCCAGACACTGCATCAGTAACTAAATACCACGGAAAATGGCTTTGGATTTTATTGCTGTGGATATTAAACTATGGAGAACAAGATATTGGAAAAACCTAAACCCAGCCATGTTCAGAGACTGGAAAATGAAGTGCCCCAGCTGTTGTGTTCAGGGAAGGATAATTCAGCAACAGGCAGCACATTTCTGGATCTGGCTCAGGAAGAGTTGGACGCCATGAGGCTGGGAGGGCTCCTTGGCCACCAGCCCTCACTCCTCACCTTCTCCCCTCAGATGTGCCTGAAGCCATGTCTCACTCCAACCCTGGAAGCAGTCATGTGGCACGCATGGGGCTGTTGGTCAACTTGCCCTGGTCCTTTGAGCATCCCTTTCTTACTAATATGGGACTTGGAGGGTGATTCACAACCTAAGACCAGCCGACGGTGGCTGTTGTGGCTCCCAAGTTTGGATTTACAAGAGAAAAAAGGAAGAAAGGGAGAAAGTGGCAGGGATGAGCTGTCTCCTGGGAGAATTCTGTTAGAGCTTGCAGGCACGGCTGGGAAAATTCATCTGATGACATTCGCCTGACCTCCTGGGAAATGGAAGAGGGGTGGGGCTTGCTGACAAGATGACTTCCTCCTTCCTCCACTTCCTACAGCCTCTTGCTCCAGCAGCACCCATGGCTGCCTTCCAGCTGGGCCCAGATCCTCTGCTATCGTGGACTCCACCCTGCGCGTTCACATCTGGGTCTGGAGGCCCTGCGGCCTCTGGCTGTTGGCCTACTAGAGCAAGACAGACTCTTTCAGTTCAGCAGAGGCATTGGCTCTGGAGACAAGAGGCTGAAGGGGCCTCCAGAAGCTGATGGGCAAGGATTCTGAGGTCTTTAGGGGAGTTCCCTGGGAAAACCATGGTTGACATTGACTTTTTCTTTTCTTTTTCTTTTTTTTCTCTGAAAGAGCTCTTTATTCAGGAACGTTGAATTCTGTTGTTCCCTTTGAGAAAAATCATGAAATAATATAAGTGACATGCATTCTGTTGAATTTTTTTTGGTAGCTTTATTGCCCCTATTTAGTTGCTTTTGAGCTACAAAACTGGCATTTTCACATGGTTCACCCTACTATTTATTTTCATGGTATTCTTGGCATTGAGGATGAAAAGAACAATTAAGAAAAGATCCTTGGAGAGCACAGCATCCAGAAGAGAGATGGGCATTTATGTGGATGTTCACAGAACATCATGATTAGTGTCACTGTGGGGGCACATAGGGCCTGCGGCTGTAGCACTGTGGTATCCAGTCCCATCAGATCTTGGAAGCTAAGCAGGGTCGGGCCTGGTTAGTCCTTGGATGGGAGACCGCCTGGGAATACCAGGTGCTATAGGCTTGGGAGAAGGATCTGGCAACCCACACCCCCCAAAAAAACAATCAGCCCTTGAAAACCCTGTGAATAGCAGAGAAGCACTGACAATAGTGTTTCATCTGTTGTGCATAGGGTCACTATGATGGCCAACTCCATGGCACCTAACAACAATAACAACAACAACACACACATATAAGAGGTCAAAGGGAGGGTATGGCAAATCCTGCTTGATCAAAATGTGAAAGGTTACCAGAATTAATTTTAGTCACCACATGCATGTGAATTGCTTGCAACTTGTACTTAAAGTGGGGACAAAGAGGTGTGTAGTATTCTTTTTTAAAATTACTTCTCAATAATTTTACCAGTCATCCTTACACAAAAGTTGCAAAAGTAGTACAGAAAGTTCCTGTATACCCATTCCTAGCTTCCTTTCATGTCTTTCACCTCCATGATACATTTGTCAAAACAAGAATTTGACAATGGTGCATGAACTACCATTAACTAAATCCCAGACTTATTAAATATCACTGATTTTTCCTCTGATGTCCTTTAGCTAGCCACATGGCACTTAAATATTTTGGGCTTAAAATGTGTTTGCAATTACTTTATCAATCCTCCCTTAGAAAGTGGAGTCTAAGTCCCCTTGCCTTGGAAGTGAACAGGCTTCAGTGACTGTTTTGGCTACTGGAGGACAGCAGAAGTGATGCTATGTGACTTCTGACTCAAGGCCGTAGATGGTGACTCAGCTTCTGCCTTGCTCCTTGGAACATTCGCCCTTGCAGCCTCCAATTTCCATGGAAGCTTTCCAGCTAACTTGAGACCACCATGGTGTGAGGAAGCCCTGACAAACCAATGCAGAGAGACCACCCAGAGAGGTCCTGAGATTCCATGAAGAAAGATGCCACCTGTTCTCCGGCCTCTCTCACCCCTAGCTGTCCCAACCCAAGGCTGTTCCAGCTTTACCTACTGTCAGACTGTAGCCAAGCAAGAGACCCTCAGCAAGAGCTGCCCAGCTAAGCCTGTTTTGAATTCTTAACTCACAGATACTGGGAGAGGTAATAAAATAATTGTTTTCACTCCAGGCTACCATGTTTTGGGGAATTTTGTTATATAGCAGTAGAAAAAATGGAATATGATGGTTCCACCAGCAGGTCTTAAATGTGATTTGAAGCTCATTCCCATGTAGTAACCTCACAGACATTGCCCCATGTCATTCTGCACACCTTCCTTAGACACTGGGTGCTGGGTTCTACACTAGGTGCTGGAGGGGAGTAGGAGACTACGATAGTTTCTGACCTTGAAGTGTTCACAATTAGAAAAAAGAGTAAAGAAACAAATGGCCATAGTGTGGTGTGGTTATCCAAAGTGTCATGAGACAAGAGACGTGTCCTGGGATATGTTTGAGGTGAGACTTGAAGGATGAACTGGAGTTTTCCATTGGATAGGGGTGGGGTGCATGGTGTATTTGGGGAACCTGGGTGGCTGGAAGCATAGGGTTTATTTGCTTGAGTGTGTATTTGGGGTGGGAGTGGGTCAGGCATGGAACAGGAAGTGGAAGTGAAAAAGGCTAAACGGGGAGACTGAGGTCAAGTTTCCAAAGTGTAACGTGGGACCACAAGTGCAATGTCACGTATCCCAGCCTAGATCTGATTGTCCTTGCAGAAACTTCCCAAAAAGATGGTGTTTAGAAGCCAGTCACTGGAAGGTGCCCTTAGAAGTGTGGACCAAAAATGTATACCCACTGTGTGTAGCTTGACCTGCTGGAAGAATCACCTCGAAATGATTGGATCAGGGTTACCGTTCAACACCTCTAAGGAAGTCTGTGCATGTCCTGCCTGAGGGATCAATGAGGTCCCTATTTCCATAGTTTGGTTTTGCATGGGACTGAGTTATGAGGGAGTAAGGGGGATAGGGATGTGGAATGAAAACTTGCATTTTCAAAAGTAAACAAAGCTTAGGTGGAAGGAAATTGAATAAACTGTGAAGGCAACATCTGAGGGCTGAAATGGAAATAAAGGGGTGAACCACATGTCGTGGAGGAGAAGCAAGTTAGAGAGCAGAGGAAAGGAGCCACATGGGATGGAGAACCTGTGATCTGAGAACTTGGCTTTGGTCCGATGGTTGCTTGAGCCAACTCAGTGATCCCTTCTTCTGGGTAGCCTAGTTTTAAGTCTGTTTCTGTCCCTGGCAAACAGAGGAATCCTGACTCATTCTCTAGGCTTCTAAATCCTTCCTCATTTGATTCCCTTCAAAATGCTGACACCCATGGAGATTAATTAATTTTACTAAAGTCACCCAGCTGGTAAGTGGCAGAACCATTCAAACCAGATATTATGACTCCAAAACCAGTGTTCATGCCAGAAACCTAGCAGACAACCTCACACCTACTGACCCTGTCTTCTCCTCTCTCTGGCAGCCTATCTCTTTCTCTCTTCATTGCCTCTGCTGGGGAGAGGTGGCTGGTGGCCTAGAGGCTTCCCTAGATTCTTCCAATCTTGGCATAACAGGCAGCAATATCACAGTAGAAGGTGACATCATCTCTCCTTGAATTTTATTTCTTCAACTCAGAAATAGGGAGAGAGGATACACATCCCAGGTGCCATTCAGAGCAAAGTGAGGAAGGCGATGCTGCTGTAATTTCACACATTAGGGAGCCGAGGCTAAATTGTGTTTGACCCAAGCTCTCATAGACAGGAGGTAGTCAAGGTAGAATCTGAGCTGAAATCTCTCTTCAAAATCCGTGATCTGCATTCCTGGAACTTTTGATGCATTACTTACATAACTGATAAAACAGCACAATTAACTCACCCAGTGCTGACCCAGGGCCAGCCACTGTTCTAGCACTTCTACTTGTTGTTAGGTGCCGTCGAGTCGGTATCCGACTCATAGCGACCCTCATAGGGTTTTCTATGGCTGGCTGTTTTGGGATTGCCTTGGGAGTGGATTGCCAGGTCCTTCTCCCATTTTTGTGGTGCTGGGAATCGAACTCGGGACCTCAGAGACTGCAGCGCAGTGCTCTACCAACTGAGCTAAATCCCAGCCCCACTTCTACTTATTAACTGATTTTATCCTCCTGATAATCCTATGCTCGACTTTGAAGGTGGCAAATGGAAATGCAAAAGTTATTTGAAATGAGTTTTCAGAGCAGGTGACCTTTTGCCCGTGTTTCCCCATCTCTTGCTCCAACTCCCTACTTCCTACTTAGACTTGCTCCCCTGGGTAAGAAGTGGGGGTCTGGGGAATCCTCGGCTAAGGAGCTGCGCTTTGCCTTTTTTGCCCCCTTGCTGCCTTAGCTGCTTCTGTCCACACCCTCCTCATCCCTTCGATGCCTGGCTAGAAGCCTTTTCCATTTGGGTCTCATTTCCTTACCTCCCTTCCCGCCTCCTCCAGGCTAAGACCGATCCTTCTCTTTGACAGCTGGACAACTGTGCCAAAAGAAATAATACCCGTGTGCGCAGGGTGTTACCAAAGGGAAAGGGTGGGGAGGAAGAAGGGAAAGGCTCCTTGCCAACAGCCCAGTGGGCAAGGAAGAGGAGCAGGAAGGCTCCCGGGGCACAGAGGATCTTGCCAGGGGAGAATGAGGGGTCCAGGGACAGTGGAGAGGTAACAGGGGTGGGAGAAGGCAGGAGGGCCAGGGAAACAGGAGGGCAGCTTCCCACTGAGAAGGCAGGACGAGAGCGATCGGAGGGGATGCAGGGGTGGGGAATGCCAGTAACTTAGATTGGGGCAGCACTTCATTGCTTACATAGCATTTTGTCCTATGTTACTCCACCAGGGAGGTTTCCCAAGACCTCCTACTTTCCTGAAAAGAACATGGAGGCTCAAATCCTTGTTGTTGTTGTTAGGTGCCGTCGAGTTGGTATCCGACTCATAGCCACCCTCTGTACAACAGGGGAAACACTTCAATGCTTCTGCCATTGAGTGCCATTCCATGAGTGCCAGGGCATAGATACACAGTAGGACCCACAATGGGATCCTTACAACGAGGTCAAGGAAGACCCCTTAGCCTCTGGTTCCTTGCAAACTAAACTAGTCCTGAGCCCTGGGTTGACTTTCTGGCTCCAAGATTATCAGTACACACGGGGAAGCAGAAAAATGAAATGACTTAAATGCCAGGCTCAGGTGACAAACACACTGTCAATGCTTCTCTGCTGTTCGTAGGGTTTTCAATGGCAGATTGATTTTTGGAAGGGGGTTGCCAGGTCCTTCTCCCAAGCCTACAGCACCTGGTGTTCCCAGGTGGTCTCCTATCCAGGTACTAACCAGGCCCGACCCTGCTTAGCTTCCAAGATCTGATGGGATCAGATGCTACAGGGCTATGGCTACAGGCTGCTCAAATCCTAGGTGGGTAAATTATAAAGCTAATCGGGCATCAATCATGGACCGACCAGGTAAAGCCCAAAATGTTTTTCTATCTGTTCATTGAGGTAATCCTCCAAAGACAGTTGCAGAAAGGAGGTAGAAATAGCTACTGTTTTACAGCCCCTGGTTAGTTCTTCTATCTTAGAAACACCTATCGAGCCGAGAGAGCACTACTTCCCATGTGCCATGCAAAGGCTGGAAGTGAAAAAATGCAACTACTTCCCCTGGGCACAGGTGTCCCAAGGCTTTTGCAAACAAGATTTCCTCATGTGGGATAAGCATGCTGCTAATGTCATCCACATTTCCAGGGAGAGAAACTAAGTCACAGGGAGGCAAATGGCACAGGAAGTAAGTTTGTGAGTGGGCTTTGAACCTAGGCAGTCTGGTCCTAGAGTCTTAAGAGTTCATCTACCCTAATCTACAGCATTGGGAGAAGGACCTGGCAACCCCCTCCCAAAAATCAGTCTGCCATTGAAAACCCTATGAACAGCAGAGAAGCACTGACAATAGTGTTTCCCCTGTTGTACAAAGGGTCACTATGAGTCGGATACAGACTCGACCGCACCTAACAACAACAACAATCTATAGCAGTGAAAGAAACATGGCTTTGTTCTTAATTTCCAGTGATTGACTCCAAATTCTGTGTCCTTTCCACTGAGCTAGATTGTCTTTTAGACTCAGTAGAGGGGATGGTAATATATATTTCTTAAACATAGCAAAAGCCTGCAGCCGTAGCCCTGTGGCATCCGATCCTGTCAGATCTTGGAAGCTAAACAGGGTCGGGCCTGGTTAGTGCTTAGATGGGAGACTGCCTGGGAACATAAGATACTGTAGGCTTGGGAGACGGACCTGGAAACCCACTCCCAAAAATCAATCAGCCATTGAAAACCCTATGAACAGAAAAGAAACACTGACAATAGTGTTTCACCTGTTGTACACAGGGTCGCTATGAGTCAGATACCGACTCGATGGCGCCTAACAACAACAACAAACATAGCAAAAAGGGGCTGGTCATGCAACACATGATGTGCTGAGCTGAATAAGGGGTCCCTGTCCATGAGTACCAGGGCATAGATACACAGTAGGACCCACAATGGGATCCTTACAACGAGGTCAAGGAAGACCCCTTAGCCTCTGGTTCCTTGCAAACTAAACTAGTCCTGAGCCCTGGGTTGACTTTCTGGCTCCAAGATTATCAGTACACACGGGGAAGCAGAAAAATGAAATGACTTAAATGCCAGGCTCAGGTGACAAACCTGGCTTCAAATCTCTGATTTGCTACTTGCTGGCTTGGGACTTGCAGCTCATAATTTGACCTTTCTCCAGTCTTAAGTGTTCTAGAGTAACGTGAGTGAAATGGATGTTTTTAGGTGTGTGTTTAGGTGTGTGTTTAGATGTGTTTAGGATTGTTTTTAGGCTCAAATGAGATCATGCCTGTGCAGAGCTACACCTTCTAGTGCGAGCACCATTAAATGAGTGAATGTTAACATTAGGGATAAGAGCTTAAGCTCTGGCCCCAAAATAAGTATCAGAGCCTGCTTGCATCCAGGTTCTGACATTTGATCTCTGAGTGACTTCAGCTAGTTAGTTAAGATCTCTGGGCCTTGGTTTCTTTGTTTTAAAATGGAGCTAGCAACGCTCACCTCTGAGGACTTTGGGAAGACTCCAGGGATGGATGGAGCGGGAGCCTGAAGAGCCGCAGTGTCTCCTGGGTGGCCTCTCTCACACTGACTCCCTTGCCCTTTACACTTTCCCATTCAGGCTAAAGCCTCCCTAAGCAGCCATCACTCAGCAAACAGAGTTACTTCATGGGATTGGGAGGATTTCACTGGAGTCAGGTTTTATGAGGCCTCTGTGGTCCAGTGGAACACTCCTAGGCCAAGGGCTTTGGGGTGTGTGGAAGACTTCAAGATGAGGCCCCTTCACCTGGCTTTGCACTCAGGAAGGTCTAGGTTTCAAATTCTGGGGAGGCTGCTTTGCCTTCTGGAGTTGCCAGTTCTTTGTATGTGAAACAGGGAAACGAGTTTTACCTTGGCTGCACTATGGGATGACCAAAGAAAAGGCCCAGGACTTCACCTGGCATACAGCAAGTATTAAGTAACTGATCATCATTACTCTTGACTATTGTTGTTGTTGTTGTTAGGTGCCTTCGAGTCGGTATCCAACTCATAGCGACCCTCATAGGGTTTTCAATGGCGGAGTGCTTCGGGATTGCCTTGGGAGTGGATTGCCAGGCCCTTCTCCCATTTTTGCGGTGCTGGGGATTGAACTCGGGGCCTCAGAGACTGCAGCGCAGCGCTCTACCCACTGAACTAAATCCCAGCCCCTCTTGACTATAAATGTCTAATTATTGTTTCTCTTTTTTAGAACAGGTTATTGTTGTTAGGTGCTGTCAATTTGGTATCCGACTCATAGAGACCCTATGTACAACAGGCGAAACACTATTGTTAGTGCTTCTTGTTATTCATAGGGTTTTCAATGGCGGATTGACTTTTTTGGGGCGTGGGTTGCTGGGTCCTTCTCCCAAGCCTACAATACTTGGTGTTTCCAGATGGTCTCCCAACCAAGTACTAACCAGACCTGACCCTGCTTAGCTTCTGAGATCTGACGGGATTGGATGCTACAGTGCTCCAGCTGCAAACAGAACAGGTAATGTTATTGTTAGGTGCTGTCGAGTTGGTATCTGACTCATAGCAACCCTGTGTACAACAGGGGAAACACTATTGTCAGTGCTTCTCTGCTGTTCATAGGGTTTTCAATGGCAGATTGATTTTTGGGAGTGGGTTGCCAGGTCTGTCTCCCACGCCTATAGCACCTGGTATTCCCAGGTGGTCTCCCATCCAAGTACTAACCAGGCCTGATCCTGCTTAGCTTCCGAGATCTGATGGGATTGGATGCCACAGGGCTATAACTGCAGGCTATAACTGCCGTACAGGTAATAGTGAATGAGAAAAGTCTCACTTTATTTTCATAAGAAATATCTTATATACTTTATATCTCTATTGAAGACCACATAACAGATGCTGAATAATTTGACTTTTTTAGTGAAGAAAGGAAGGATAGGGGAAGGATTTTTCCATCTGGAGTTATAATAATAATAATCCCTGCCACAACTTTACATTCCTCAGTCCATATTATCTTCATTGTCTTTTCTTTGCCCCCCCACCCATGCCAATTCACACATACATTTTGCTGGACACTTGTTTTGTGTGAAGTGGTCTAGTTAAATAGTCCCTATATCTTAAGTTTAAGATTAAAATGTAATTTAATAACAAATGTATAAATATGGCAACTGATATTTACAGAGAACAAGGAGAGTGAGTTAAGACAGAAAGGCTAACCATAGGGTGTGTTTGTTCTCCCCACAGTCTTCTGAGCTGGTTTTAATAAAGCCAACTTCTGAAGGGTTTCCACTTAAATGATTCATCTAAGACATACTCTGTGGGCCCAGATCCTCCCAGGACCTTGCATTCCAGGCAGAAATTTCGAGGCAGGAATGATTATGCATGTCTGAGCTTATGTTTCAGAAGCTGAATGGAATTTTGTGCCTCCTTTCTTTTCTACTCTGAAACCTTACACTGTCTTTGGCTCCCTGAAATGAACATGATATTCAATGGTGTAATTCTAATGCAATCCCTTTCTCACTTTTCTTTCTTTCTTTCTTAATACCAATCTGTACTAAGGAATCGGTGAGTTTTTAGTCATGGCAGCTAAGAAGATATCTAATGTGGACTTGATCTGAGTCCTCTTCATCATCTTTTACCTGTGTCATTTCCACTCTGATTAATTCTAATCTTCTACTTAATTCTAAGGAGAAGGATGTGACAATCGACCCCTGAAGCAATCCTGAAACAAAACAATAAGCCCTTGAAAAACCCTATAAAGGTCGCTATGAGTTGGACCCAACTTGACGGCACCTAACAGCAACAACAACAACAATTAATTCTAATTCAATACATATTACTAGTCCATTCCCCACTAGATCCATTTTTGTGAGCCTGTATTGTTATTTGGTATCTCCTGTTGGGTCTTTCATGTATCAAAAGTTTTTAATTTTAATGAAGTTCAAATTATCAATTTTTTCTTTTTTGAATCATGTTTCAGGCAACATATCTAAGAACTCTTTTTTTTTCTTTTTTCTTTTTTTTGTGGTACTAGGGGTTGAACCCAGGGCCTTGTGTTTGCATGCTTTTCCTCTGGTCTCGAACTTGCAATCCTCCTGCCTCCGCCTCTCAAGCTGCTGGGATTACAGGTGTGCACCACCACACCTGGCTTATATCTAAGAACTCTTCACCAAGCCCTAAGTCATGGAAATATTTTCCTGTGTTTTCTTCTAAAAGTTTTATAGTTTATATTTTACATTTAAATACATGATCTATTTCAGGTTAATGTTTTAAAATTTAAAATAATTTAAAATTTTATATAAAGTAGTAGGCTCAGTTCACATTTTTTTTTGTCTATGAATATACAATTGTTCTAGCACCATTTGTTGAGAAAACTATCTTTCCTCATTAAATTTTTGTGAAAAAATATATATGGAGAAAGTTTTTACCTCCTTTTACATTCCTTTCTCTTCTTCCATTTACAATATAATTGTTTTAAATATTTCCGTTACATTTGAAACCATATCAGCCATACACAATTTTTGCTTCAACTGACAACTTAGAAAACGCAAGAGAAAATATGTTACATTGATCCATATTTTTCCTCCTTCTGTGTTCTTTATCCTTCCTGATGTTCCTAGATGGCTTCTCTTATAATTTCCTTTCTGTTTGGAAAAGGTTTCTTAGCCATTCTTTTAGGGTAATTCTATTGGTGACAAATTCTTTTGAGAATATCTCGATTCCTCTGAAGTGTATTATCTTTGTATCTACAATTCTGGATTGACAGTTTTTTCTTTCAGCATTGGAAAATATTGTGCCATTTCTTTCTGACATTGAAATATGTTGTTGTTGTTGTTGTTAGGTACCGTTGAGTCGGTATCCGACTCATAGCGACCCTCTGTACAACAGGGGAAACACTATTGTCATTGCTTCTCTGCTGTTCATAGGGTTTTCAATGGCAGATTGATTTTTGGGAGAGGGTTGCCAGGTCCTTCTCCCACGCCTACAGCTTCTGGTGTTCCCAGGTGGTCTCCCATCCAGGTACTAAGCAGGCCTGACCCTGCTTAGCTTCTGATAGGATCGGATGCCACAGGGCTATGGCTGC
The DNA here is from genome assembly GCA_007922755.1 of Pedetes capensis. Lineage (NCBI taxonomy): Eukaryota > Metazoa > Chordata > Mammalia > Rodentia > Pedetidae > Pedetes > Pedetes capensis. The sequence continues at coordinate 221,801 of VMDO01000760.1, forward strand.
AGGCACATTGAAATATGTTGTTGTTGTTGTTAGGTGCCGTCGAGTTGGGATCCGACTCATAGCGACCCTCATAGGGTTTTCAATGGCTGAGTGCTTCGGGATTGCCTTGGGAGTGGATTGCCAGGTCCTTCTCCCATTTATGCGGTGCTGGGAATTGAACTCGGGGCCTCAGAGACTGCAGCGCAGCGCTCTACCCGCTGAGCTAAATCCCAGCCCCATTGAAATATAGTGTTGCTTTAATTATTTTTGTCTTGTAGGTCATGCATTCTCTCTGGTGTTTTCAACATTTTCTTCTTAGCTTTTTTTTTTTTTTTTTTTAAAGCTTGACTAGCATGTGTTTTGGTGTGGACTTTGTTGAGTTTATCCAATTTAGAGTTTGCTCAGTTTCTTGCATTGTAGGTATATACAAGGTGTGATAACAGAAATGCAGTGTATATTTAAATTAAAAAAGCATTGTAATAAAACACAAAGTGCCATTAGTAGTCCTTAAAATAGCCCCCGTGGCTTCAAACACACTTATCTCATCGTTCTTGCCACTTTCCAAAGCAGTTCTGGAAGTCCTTCAGTTTCCTTCTCCATCATGACAGTGCTCCACGTCACACATTGCTTCTGGCAAGTTCTGTCAAATAAAAACATTACAATGTCCGCGTTCACCTTTTTTACCAAATCTGGCACCACGTGACTTCTGGCTCTTCCCCAACGTCAAAATGAGCATGAAAGATAAATTTTTTAAATTGATTCAGGACATCAAAGCAGCCATGACTGAGCAACTAAAGACTGTTATGAAAGAGGACTTCCAGAACTACTTTAGAAAGTGGCGAGAGTGAGGGGCTCAGTGTGTTTGAAGCCAGAGGGAGTACTGTGAGGGAGATTAATGGCAATGTGTCTTTTACTGCAGTAAATTTGATATTTAAGCACTCACTATATTTTTTGGCCTGTA
>VMDO01000760.1:222840-258427 GCA_007922755.1 Pedetes capensis
GTGGCATCCGATCCCGTCAGATCTCGGAAGCTAAGCAGGGTCGGGCCTGGTTAGTACCTGGATGGGAGACCGCCTGGGAACACCAGAAGCTGTAGGCTTGGGAGAAGGACCTGGCAACCCCCTCCCAAAAATCAATCTGCCATTGAAAACCCTATGAACAGCAGAGAAGCACTGATAATAGTGTTTCCCCTGTTGTACACAGGGTCGCTGTGAGTCGAATACTGACACGATGGCACCTAACAACAACAACATATTTTTTGATCAAACCTTGTGTATGTGTGTATGTATATTTTTTCTTTTTGCTAGGTGTAGGAACTTTCTAACCATTGTTTGTCAAATACTATTTCAGCCTGACCATTTCCCTCTCCTTCTGAAACTCTAATGCATGAATTTTAGATCTTTTGCTATATTCTTACATATTTCTAGGCTCTATCAGTTTTTTTTTCGGTCTACTTCTCTCCCTCTGTTGCTCAGATTGGGTAATTTTTTTTTCTAATTTTTTCCTTTGTTCATTCCATTCCATTGTTGAGCAGATCTTTTGCATTTTTAATTTTATTTATTGCATATTTGAGTTCTAAAATCTCTTTCTTTTCATTCTTTATCTATAATTTATTTCCTCTCTGAAACTATTTCTTTGCTGAGTCTTCACATTTTTAAAAACTGTTTCAAGCATGTCTGTCATTGCTCTTTGAAGCACTTTTATAATGGCTCATTTAAAATCCTCGTCATATAATTTTCACATCTCTGTCATTTCACATTACATTTGTTGATTGTCTTTTCTTAAGGTCTTCTTGGTTCTTGGTATAATGAATGATTTTTGTCATTAAAGCCTGGACATTAGGCCGTTGTCATAAGACTATAGATCTTATTCAAATCTTTTATTTTGGCACACATCCTCTGACACTGCACTGGTGGGTAAAGAGAGAGGCTGCCTCATTACTGCCAGATCTGGGTGAATGATCAGGTTATTCGCTTAGTCTCTGCTGACACCAGAGGGAGAGGTCACTGTAATTACTGCTGGATGGGGGTGAAAGTTTAAGTTCTCTATAAGGCCTCTGCTGATTTCCCCAGTATCAGGGCAAAGGGGCCTCATTACTGCTTCTTGCATGCCTGCGATTGGTCCTCTGTATAGTAAGAGTGGTCTCATTACCTCTAGGCAGTTCTTTAAGCCCTGACTCTCTGCGGAGGCCTCTTTTGATGCCAGCCCTTTGAGATGGGGCTGAGATCCTTTTGCCCCTGGTAAGAGCAGAAGGCCAGTCTCCCAAAGTGATTACAGCAGAGGGACATGACTTGATCCTGGATGGCAAAAATGAAACAGTTGCCTCCCTACTTGGCTTTCTCTAATACTACTCTGTCAGGCATGTTTTAAGACCTTTCACAGCCTGCAGGGGAAGCCTTCTATTGATCTGTTTGTCCTAATCTCTGTTTTCTTTAAGACAACAATAGGAGAGCGAGCTGCCAGCATGGTTTCTCAGAGTCAACATGCACCAACTTGCTTTCATGTGCTAGGAAGGCCTTTCTTTCCTTGGCCCTTCCAAAGGCAAACTGGCCTTTAATCTACCTATTTACTGAGGGCCTTTCTATGCCTTGATCATGCCAGGCTTCACAGCCTGTCTCTTCTCTGCAGATCTAGGATCTGCTATTGACACCTATGGCTTACAGGGGCTGTTAGGTAATGGATCAAGTGCCAGAAGACTCCAGTTGAACTCTGAATTTGCCACATACTTACTGTTGAACATCCTGAGACTGAGTTTCTTCATTTCTCTATGGGTATCACAATACATTCTATACTTCCGTGCATTATCAAAAGGAGCTAACAACACAATGAAGTATAAATGTTAAAACACTGCAGGACAGTCAGGTGTGGATGGTTTTGTGGAATCCAGTGGGACTCTTTTTATTCCAACAAAAAAATAGTGTAGGCACTTCTAATTGTTATCCAACATCTAGGTTCTGTTTTTTTTAAGTAATGTGCATCTCAAATTTGAGCAGTCTACCCAGAGTAAACACTGAAGTTTCCAATCTCCCTTCTAAGTATGCATGGCCAATGCAATATAAACAGAAGAGATGTGTGCAACTTTTCATGAGCATTCCTTAAAAGAAAAGAGCATTGCATTCTCCTTCCTTTTTGTTTCCTTCTGTTGAGTGAAATTTGGATGTAATGACAGGTGCCCCAGCAGTCATTTAGAATAATGAAGATGATTGCCACACTCTAGGAATCTCAGAGTGGGTGGAAGAAACCTAGGTCCCTGACAGATTCACACAATTGCAATTGTGTGCTAGACCTTGATGGTTGACGTCGAATGTTTGTGTGGGGAAATGAAGACTTATGTGTTCAAACAACTGTTAAATTTGATTTTTATCTTATAGTTAAATTTAGTCCAAAACAATATAAATTATGACTTGCAAACCAATTGCTTCTGGTAGAAATGAACATCATTTGCAATTACAAATTTCTGGCTATGGATGAATACAAAGAAAGCCACCCCTAAGTAAAGCATATTAAACTTGTTGAAAATAAAAGACAGAGGTAAGATCTTAAAATCTGAGAGAGAAAAGAAGATGTTGCCATCAAAGAAATATCAATAAACCTGGATTCCTAAAATAAATGACAGAAATAAAATACCCTGTATCTTTATCTTTGAAAATTGAACAAATAAAAATTACTGATCTATAATTCTAAACCCAATGAAAAACAATCTTCCAGAATGCAGCTGAAACAGAGAAACAAACAAGTTTTTAAAAATATGAAGTGTAGTTTTCATGAGTAGCTCTGTATTAAAAGAAATACTCTAGAATATTCTTAACATAGAAGGAGCAGAAAGCCCAGATGAAGACTGATGGAATGGTAACTATATGGCAATATAGGAAAAGTTAAATAATTTATTACAAAAGAATGTTTCAAGGAATTTAAAATATACTTAAAAATAAATGCATGGCAATAATCGCATAAAGTAAGGGGGTATATGGAATTAGTATTAGGCGTGTACAAAGTCTAGGAATTAGTATAAGTAGCAATTTATATTTGGTTTTAATAGGTGAAAGGTGCAGGTTGTGATCACTAATCACTAAAAGAATAGTAAAAGACAGGGTTGGTATAAGTTACAAGGAAAAATGCAATCATTAGCACAACTAATTCATGCAAAACAGGTCTAGAAAGGGAATGCCAAAGAATATTTTTGTTAGAAATCAAATGACATATCAAGAATCACATGAAATGTAATTAGACTACTCTATTGGAGACACAAAGATTATCATTCTGTTTACAAGAATACTGAAATTTAATATGTAAAAGAATAGAAAATCAGTGTATAATCATTAACCTTAAGCAGACTTGAAGGCAAAAAGCATTATTACTAGAGATGAAGAAGAATATTTTGTAACAGTACCAGATTCATTCCACCTGAAACATACAATAATTCTAGTTTTGGGTGCATTTAAGTAGCTGAGTATCAATTGAGAGAATAAAAAAATTAAATTAAAAATCAACGATACATAGAACATTTAAGATAATTAACAAACATGTCATATAGAGAACATTGTTCATCAAAACCAAAGAACATATTTTTCTTTTTTTCAAGTGTTCTTGCAGCATTTACCATTTGTTGAGCATGATTCAACAAATTTGAAAGAATTCACATAATCCTTAGAATGTCTTCTGGCCATAGTTGGATTCACTCAGAAATTTAAATAAATATCCAGAAAAGTCTTGTGTATAGTTCTAAATAATCCAATGGCAATTTAAAAAAAAATCACTTTGGAAATTAGGAAATATTTTGAATTGAATGATAATATATGCCTTTTCCACCTGCTTCTCATTGGTTCACTGATGCTTCTTCCTCAATTGACTTACAAAATCTTAAACCTAGGAAAGCAGAGGCATCAGCTTGTTCTGGGAAATAGATTTACTAAGGATCTTCTAATGTGGGGAGGGGACAAAAGGCTGGGTGGAACTGCAGAAGGGGCTCAGGGATTGTGGGGATTTAAGAAATGAAGCTCTCAGGACATTTTTGCCATGAAAAGACTCCTCCTCACCTTTCTCTCTCTCTCTCAAAAAAGGAGGATGCTGCAAAAGCAGAACAGAGAAGAGAGTTAGAGTCTTAAAGGCATATATTTTAGATGAAAAAAGGTCAGAAAGCAATGGTTAAATGTCTACCAAAAAGGGCAACAAAAAAATAACAAAGAAAATCTGAAGAAAACAGAAGGAAGGAAAGAATAAAAAGGAGGTCAGAAATGAAATAAATGGAAAATAAGCTTTGAAGAGTAAATAATTAGCAAAAGCAACATTTATTCCCTTAAAATGAGTAATAAAATTGATAACTCCTAGAAAAAATAACTAAAAGAAAAAGGAATAAAAAGCTCAAATAATCAATATAAACAAGCAGGTAGACACAAAAGAGAGAATAGGATATTATAAGTTTTTAGTTAATAAACTTATTAATGGGATAAAATGGATGAACTAGAAAAACACAAGAACATGTAAATACTTAACAATTCTATGTTTATCAAAAATATTAAACCTCTAATTTAAAATATTCCTATGAAGAAAATTCAAGCCCAGATATATCACTGACAAATTCTTCCAAACATTTGAGAAAGAGCTAACACTAATCAAACAAATTTTCTCAAAACAGAAGCAGAATATACTTCTCAATTTATTAGGGCAGCAAATCTTGATACCTGAAAAAGGTATCACAAGAAATAATCCAGGGAGGAGTTAGCATGAGCAATGTATAATAAAATGCATGTATGGAAATATAATGAGGCCCAAAAAGTTGCACATTAAAAATTAGTAATAAAAAGTTAAAAACAGAAATAATTCCCTCTTTTTCATATATATGCATGGTAATATTTTAAGTTAAATATGTATTATATAAAAGACATACCAAAAAGGTAGTAGTAAAATAAATAGTAAAGGAATGAATTAGTAAAATCATGAGACTGAGTCCATGTATTTCCCTAACAAACTACAGTTGATTTAACATCAGAAAATCACTGATACAAATCAATACATGAATAAAAAAGAGAAAGAAAGTCAGATACGTAGAAGAATATTTCATAAAATACAGTATCAAGTTATGACTTTAAAAAGTGCATAGAAAACTAGAAATAGAGGGAACTTCCTTAATATGATAAATACACCTATTTAAAAACTTATAGCAATCCCTATATTAGTGATGAAATATTGAAAAGTTTCTTCCTGAGATTGGAGTTGAATAGGAAATGCTACAGAGACCATTATATATCAAGAGTATCTCCACTATTCAACATCCTGTTGGAGGTTCTAGTACTTGTAAGGCAAGAACAAGGAATAAAATGCATAAAAATTGAAATGGAAGCAATTATTATCAGATGCAGCACTTGAGGTGCTAACTTGTTTATGCCAAGCTATTTGGAAAACAGCTACCTGACCGCCTGACTGGAATAAATCTATATTTGTGCTTATTCCCAAGAAAGGGGATCCATCTGATTGTGCAAATTATCAAACAATACCATTAATACCACACAAAAGTAAAATTTTGCTACAGATCATTCAAAGGCAATTGCAGCAGTATATAGCCAGGGAACTACTGGAAAATCAGGCCACATCAGAGGAGGGCATGGAACCAGGGACATCACTGCTGATGTCAGATGGATATTAGCCAAAAGTAGAGAATACTGGAAAGATGTCAGTGTTTTATTGACTATGCAAAGGCATTTGACTGTGTGTATCACAATAAAGTATGGATAACTTTGTGAAGATTAGGAATACCAGAGCACTTAATTGTACTCACGAGGAATCTATACAAGGACCAACAGGCAGTTATTTGAACAGAACAAGGAAACACTGCCTAGTTTAAAGTCAAGAAAGGTGTGCATCAGGGCTGTATCCTTTCGCTGTACCTCTTCAATTCTATGCCAAGCAAATAATACAAGAAACTGGACTTTATGAAGAAGAAGGTAGCATCAGGATTGAAGGAAGCCTCATTAATAGCCTGCATATATAGATGACACAACTCTGCTTCTTAAAAGTAAAGAGGATTTAAAACATTTACTGATGGAGATCAAAGGACACAGCCTTTAGTATTGATTGCATCACAGTATCAACAAAACAAAAATCCTTAGAACTGGGCCACTACACAGCTTCATGATAAATGGAGACAAGATTGAGGTTGTTCAAGATTTTGCTTTCCTTGGTTCTATAACCAACCTGGAAACAGCAGTCAAGAAACCAAAAGATGCATTTCATTAGGAAAAACAGTTGCAAAAGACCTCTTTAAAGTGCTGAAAAGTAAAGGTGTCACATTGAAGAAGAAGGTGCACCTGACTCATGCCATGGTACTTTCAATGGCATGATGAGGTTGTGAAAGCTGGACATTGAGTAAGGGAGACAGGAGAAGAACTGATGCTTTTGAATTATGGTGCTGGAGATGAGTCTTGAATATACAATGGATTGCTAAAAGATCTGTCCTAGAAGTGCAACCAGAGTGCTGCTGGGAAGCAAGTATGGCTAGATGGCATCTGAATGTATTTTAGACGTGTTGTCAGGAGAGATCAGTCCTTAGTGAAGGACATCATGCTTGGGAGAGAAGCAGGTCAATGAAAAAGAGGAAGACCCTCAACTAGATGGATCGACACAGTGACTGCCACAGTGGGCTAAACATAAAAAAGATTATATACCTGGCACAGAATCAGTGAGTGTTTACTTCTGTTGTACATAGGGTCACTATGAGTTGGACTGAACTTACCACCATCACCACCACCACCACCACCGTTTGATATGATTATGCACTTAGAGAACTTCAAATAATTTACAAATATATATATGCATTAAATGATCACATGGCACCTCATAAATATGTATAATTTTTACATTTTTAATTTAAAATTTAAAAATAGCCAGGCAGCATGGCACAGACCTGTAATTCCAGTAATTCAGTAGCATGAGGCAGGAGGATCAGAGTTCTAGGGCAGAGGCAGCCTGAATAACTTAGAGAGACCCTGATTCAAAATAAAATATAGAAAAGAGACTGGGTGTGCCTCCCAGTAATAGAACACTTGCAAAGTATGTATGAGTCCCTGGGTTCAACCCCCAAGTTTGCCAATGAATAAATATATAAGTAAACAAATAAATTAAACAAAAAAGGGGTTGGGGATACAGTTCAGTGGCCGAGTGCTTGCCTAGCATGTGGCCTTGGGTTTAAACAATTCCAATCACTACAGATAAACAAACAAACAAACAAGTAAATAAATAAAATATTAAAAATTTAAAAAATAAACAAAACTTAGAAAATAGCAAATATTGTCCAGAAAAATGAAATAAGATATAGAGGTACCTTAGCTTCTCCCCAAGTTGAGCTATAGACTCAATATTGTCTTAATCAAAATCCACTAGGTTTTTTTTTTTTTTTTTTCCTTTTAGTACTGGGGCATTGAACCTAGGGTCTTGGCTTGTGCTAAACAAGTGCTGTACCACTGAGCTGCATCCCTAGACCCCCTTTTTATTGTTTGTTTTGAGACAGGATCTCACTAAGTTGAGCAGACTACCTCTTACCTCAAACTTGTGAGCCTCCTGCCTCAGGCTCCCGATTGCTGGGATTTATAGGAATATGCCATCATGCCTAGCCCAAATCTAGTAACTTATATTGGAAATTATTGAAGGTGCTTTCTAAAATTTATACAGAAATGCAAAATATTTCCCTTGACAACAGAGGAAATCTTGAGGAGAAAATACAATTTGGTCCTCATCTGCTACTGGACATTGAGAGTTATATAATGATACCAATTAAAGCATGTGGCATTCTTTTTTTCTTTTCTTTTTTTTCTGGTACTGGGGGTTGAACCCAAGGTCTTGAGCTTGCATGCTTTGCAAGTGCTGGACCACTGAGCTGCAGCCTCCAGCCCATTTTTTTTTTTTTTTTTTTTTTTTTTTTTTTTTTTTTTTTTACTTTTTGAGACAGGGTTTCGCTAAGTTACACAGACTGCCTCTGGTCTCGAACTTGCAATCCTCCTGCCTCTGCCTCCTGAGCTGCTGGGATTACAGGCATGTGCCACCAAGCCTGGCTAACCATGTGGCATTCTTGAGATGAGAATACACAAATAAACCAATGGAAAACAATAAATTCCAGATAAAGATCCACACATATATGAACACTTGGTTTATGATAAAGGGGGAGCATAGCAAAGTGGAGGGGAGGGGAAGATGATCTTTAAATGAAATGTTCTAGGCAAATGGAAAAAAATGACATTGAACCCATTTCATACTTACTCCAATAAATTAATTCCAAGTATATTATGGATCTCAATGTGGAAGAAAATCATCACTTCTAGAAGACAACATATTTTCAAGATGTGATGTCAAGCAAAGATTTCTGAAATAACGTATAAAACTGCTAAACAGAATTGATTGATAAACTTGGACATGTTGTCCTTGTTGTTGTTAGGTGCCGTCGAGTTGGTATCAACTCATAGCGACCCTCTGTACAACAGGGGAAACACTATTATCAGTGCTTGTCTGCTGTGCATAGGGTTTTCAATGGCAGATTGATTTTTGGGAGGGGCTTGCCAGGTCCTTCTCTCAAGCCTACAGCTTCTGGTGTTCCCAGGTGGTCTCCCATCCAGGTACTAACCAGGCCTCACCCTGCTTAGCTTCTGAGATCTGACGGGATCGGATGCCACAGGGCTATGGCTGCAGGCCAAACTTGGACATATGTATTAAAATTAGGAACTTATGTTCCTCAAAGGACACCATTCAGGGTGTAAAAATGCAAACCACAGAAGATGTTTTCCATATACACAACCAGCAAAAGACTCATGTCCAGTCTTACAAATTAGTTTTTAGAAAAGACAAACTAATTTTAAAATGAGCAAAACAGGTATTACATATCTAAATGAGCAATGAGCACCTTATAAGTGATAAGCTCAAGGCCATCAGTTGTTGTTGTTAGGTGCCATCACGTTGGGTCTGACTCATAGTGAGCCTTATAGGGTTTTCAATGGCTGAGTGTTTCAGGATTGCTTCCGGAAGGCCAACGGAGGAACCCAAATTAAAATTGCAATCTGATACCATTGCAAATTTACTCAAATGATAATTTCAAATATTGGTGAGGACATGGAGCCACTGGGACTGGTTTGTGGAAATTCACTAGTGAAACTACTTGAGAAACTGATTATTTGTGTTCCCTATGACCCAGTAGCCTACAGCCGTAGCACTGTGGCTTCCCATCCTGTCAGATCTCGGAAGCTAAGCAGAGTCGGGCCTGGTTAGTACCTGGATGGGAGACCGCCTGGGAACACCAGATACTGTAGGCTTGGGAGAAGGACCCGGCAACCCACTCCCCAAAATCAATCTGCCATTGAAAGTCCTATGAATAGCAGAGAAGCACTGACAATAGTGTTTCACCTATTGTACATAGGGTCGCTATGAGTCGGATACCGACTCGACAGCGCCAAACAACATGACCCAGTAATAACATTTCCAGGTATATGACTAGATAAATGCTCATATCTGTTTGCCGACAACACCTACAGATGACATGATTTCCTGTGATGTACACAGCATTGCCAAAGAAGAATTCTGCCCAGAATATTCAACCTGAATCTAGTCAAGCTTTTAAACTTAACTTCCAGTTTACACTTAATGTAGTATAGAGAGAAATCATGCTCCATGAGAAAATGTTCAGATAAATCCAGAATGCTGGATATGTACAAAATGGTCTGAACTCTTCCAAAAGCCACAGTCAAGGAGGGATAAAAAGGCATGCCAAAAAATATAACACAAGCTGTAATATATAGACCCAAACTGGGTCTTGGTTGAGGGGGAGAAAAAAAAAAAACTTGTACAAAACAATCTCGTGACCACTGAGGAAATATGAAGCCTAGATATTGGCAGTTATCATAAGTTAGTATTTTTCATGGTGTGAAAACTACATAGTTATATGCTGATGTATTTAAGAGTGAAGTGTTATAAGATCTCCCACTAATTTTCAAATAACAAAAACATTCACAGATGATAGATGGGTTGGAATAGAGGAATGGCTGAATATATTGTGAGAAATAATGTAAATATGGCAAAGGTAGTTTAATTTAGGCAGTGGATATTTTGGTTTTATTTTGCCATTCTTTCAACTTATGTGTACATTTACATTTTAATGAAAATTTTCTGGAATATATTTCTAAAGGCATTTCACACCTAGACTTCTTCAGAAGATAGGATCGTAGAAATCCTAGGCTATGTGTTAGAAGCATAGTTAATGTGAAAGAGGAATACTAGAACTCCAACCAGAGAACTGAAAGTCAAAGAAAATGCTTGAGTTCTGCATCAAAGGTCTGGCTCATTAATTTACATTTATATGTTTTAGGTTAAAATGAAATACTTCATATATATGTATCATCTTTTAATGATTCCCACCTTTAGCTACATTTTTCCAATGAGCCAACCAACTACTAGTGCCAATTAATTCCAGATAAGAGGGAATTCTTTGTAAACTTTGTGTGTGGAAAGAATTGGCATGCAGCTAGTAACTGGTTTCCCTGTAGCTATACCACTGTGGCATCCAATCCCATCATATCTTGGAAGCTAAGCAGGGTTGGACCTGGTTAGTACTTAGATGGAAGACCGCCTGGGAACACCAGGTGCTGTAGGCTTGGGAGACAGACCTTGCAACCTACTTCCAAGAAACAATCAGCCATTGAAAACCCTACGGATAGCAGAGAAGCATGACAATACTGTTTTGTCTGTTGTACATAGGGTCTCTGTGAGTAGGTCACCAACTTGATGGCACCTAACAACAACAATGGGAGAAGGACCTGGCAACTCACTGCCAAAAATCAATCTGCCATCGAAAAACCTATGAACAGCAGAGAAACACTGACAATAGTGTTTTGCCTGTTGTACTCAGGGTCGCTATGAGTTGGATACTGACTCAACAGCACCTAACAGCAACAATAACAACAACAATAATTGGTTTAGTGATAATGATTGGCTAATGATTGGAGCAACCATCTGACAGCTGTTAGGAGCACTGACAAGTGCTGTTGAGTATCCCAAGAGATAACAGAATGTGTGAAGACTCTCCTGGATTTCTAGGTACTCCCACACAACATGGTGGTAAGGAGCCCACCTTCTGAAGCAGAGAGGTGTAGAGTTAAATCCCCTAAGTATGACCTTGGCACCATCACTTAGCCAGCATACACCTCAGTTTTCTCATATGGCAGGGCAAGATCTACTTTATACAGTGGCACAGACAATGTCTCTATAGCTACTATATAATATGGGTGCACAAAAATGAATTAAGTGGTGGTGGTATAATGTATAGAAATGTTTGGCAAAAGGAAGAGGGTCCAAGGCTGTATCTCTTGCTAAGATACATAAGAAAAGCTGTTGTTGTTAGGTGCTGTCAAGTGGGGTCAGACTCATCGTGATCCTATGTACAACAGAACGAAACACTCCCCAACACTGTGCCATGCCCAGCACTATGTCAGTGCTTCTCTGCTATTCAGACTTTTTGATGGCTGATTGTTTTGGGATTGTTTCAGGAGTGGACTGCCAGGTCCTTCTCCCATTTTTTTCAGTGCTGGGGGTGGAATCCAGGGCCTCAGAGAGTACAGAGCAGCACTCTACCAACTGAGTTCAAACCCAACCCCACATAAGAAAAGGGGTTCTGCTTTCTTGGAAATTCTAGAAGGGGGAATAGGAGGTAAATTTACCAAATGTGCTCAGAACTATCTGATTCTCATAAAACGTCTGAAGCAGTTTTCCTCAAAAGCCTAGTGTCAATATCAGCAGCTGTGATTGTTCAAGATGCAGGCTCCTGAGCCAAGCCCTGACCTATCAATCCAGAAGCTCTGGGAATGGGGTGCAGGAAGTTGCATTTTAATACATTTGCAAGCCATTGAGCATTGAGGCCATGTCTGCTCTGTTCACTGCTATATTCTTTACACTTCGCAGAATGCCTGACATATTGAGGTGCTCAGTAAAAAGCAGGTAATTAAAAGGACAAAAAGATGAATCAACATGTCACTTCGTGACTCTTTACAAATGGGGCAGTATGGGAGGTTTGCTCTCTGCTCTTCCTTACATACCCCTTTGTTGCAACATGTCCCTCATTTTTCTTTTTGGTACTCTCTTTATGGTCATTGTTATCCGATTTCTCCATAGGGACTTTCAGAGGCCAGAGAAAGGTGGGCCTGGGTCCTCTCCCTGCCAGAGAAGTCCCAGCCTACAAGCTAAATTTATATACAATGGTGACTCTCAGTCCTGGCTGTGCTTTGGAATGACCTGAAGCTTGGCCCTCACCCTAGATAAATTAAATGAGAATCACTGGAATTGAGGTGGAGGTATTGGTATTTTTCAAATGTTCCCCATGTGATTCTGCTGTGTAGTGAAGTTGAGAACCACTGGCAAACAGTAACACGGACACCTCTAAAAATCCCAGTGCTGAGCGCAAAGTGGGAAACGATTTATAGCACAATACCATTGGAGGATATTAAAATTTAGCAGCCACACAAAACAAAGTTCTATATTTTTCAGAGATACTAAAACTTCTAAGGACCTGTATGAAATCTCAGGAAGGAGGAAAGGGGAGGGGAGTCAGTGAGAATGGAGACGAGATAAAGAAATATAAAATAAGCTGAGCAGGGTCTTGCACAGACCTCCCAGGTGTAAAGTAAGGAGTGTGGCTCGGAAACATCCAATCACCACCGTTGGTAGGAAGAGAGCAGTTGTGTGTAGCAGAAACAGTGAAACTAAGTTACACGCCAGATCTCTGCTGATCCTCATAAAAACAATGAGACAGGGATTGTTATTTACGGTTCTTTAGAGCGTTTGAGACTGTTAACTCAGGTCAACAGGAAGTGACTGTTAGGGGTAAGCCTGGTCTACCTGGGCAGAGTTGAGGCTCTCTTTGCTCCCTGTGTGGCCTCCCCTGGGTCTCGAGCACCTGCTCGGAGGAAAGGTAGTCTTCCCCAACCTGGCGCCCAATTCTCTGAACGGCTGCTCAGGGGCAGCCAGCATAGGCTTCATCCCACCCCTTGCCAAGGATGGGCACAGGAACGAGCATCCAGTGCACGGTACTCAACGCCGAAGAGGGTCTGCACACAAACTTCTCGACCTGGAAACATCCAAGAGCAGCCTGTTTCCTCATGAGGACCAGCAATGTTTGTTTGGTTCCAGGAAAAGCAAGAAACATTATATCATTAAAAAAGAGTGAAGGGATGACAGGGCTGAGGGTAGAGGACAGAGGGAGACTCAGAATGCTACTTCCCACCAGGCATTGCCTTTCATTTGCTGTAGACCTACAACACAGAAAACGTTTTGTGTAACTTTATTTTCCTTGCTTACAGCACTATTCCTGTAACCAGTTTTAAGACTCTTTGAATTAATCATAATAATAGTATATTTATTGAGGCAGACACGAATATGAGTCTGCACCAGGCACAGAGGGATAGCCTGAACCACCAGCTACCAGCCAGGCAGCAATTTCCCAGCTAGGAAGCCATGAGACAGGAGACTCCAGGTGCATGCTCCTCCAGTCTGGGTTGGCGCCCTCTAGAGGTGAGCTGAGTCGAGTCTCTGCCCCTCTCTACTGGGAATTGGAGATCCAAATTTCCAGCTAAAGAGATTTTTTTTTCCTTCTTCTTCCCTTAAAAGATCCCTCTTCCCCTACCAATATGTGCTGTAGCTCTGGGTGAGGGGCATTCATGGGGCTAGAACAGAAAAGATTAACACAGACTGGCTCTTTGTTTTGGCTGTACGTGCGGTTACCTCTGTAGGAAAAATGGAGAGGCATTATAATTCCTCTTCGCCTTCTCCTCTCTTAAAAATATCTCCCCTGCTGCCATACCATGGTACCTGAAGTTGTCCTGTTGGCTTATGGAGTTAAAGGCTTTTACTAAAATATGAATTTTTAATCTGAGGGCCTGGGAAAAGAATATGAGAGGTTGTTCAAACTTTATTGTACCTAACATTCAGGATTTAGCTCAGTTGGTAGAGCGCCACTCTGCAGTGTCTGAAATCCCACAGTAAAAATGGGAGAAGGACATGGAAATCCACTCTCAAAGCACTATCGAGACAATCAGCCATTGAAAACCCTATGAGGGTCGCTATGAGTTGGACATGAACCCATGGCACCTAACAACAGCAACAACAGTACTCAATTTGAAAGCACATTGAAAATGCAGGTACTTGGGTATCAGTAACAAAGATTCTGATTCAACATGTACAGATATCTGCGATTCTAACAAACAATTCAGGGGATTCTGATGCCAGTGTTCCCTGAACCCTGCTTTGAGAAATACTTAATATAAACTTGTTGTTGTTGTTAGGTGCCGTCGAGTCGGTATCCGACTCATAGCGACCCTCAGTACAACAGGGGAAACACTACTGTCAGTGCTTCTCTGTTGTTCATAGGGTTTTCAATGGCAGATTGATTTTTGGGAGGGGGTTGCCAGGTCCTTCTCCCAAGCCTGCAGCTTCTGGTGTTCCCAGGCGGTCTCCCATCCAGGTACTAACCAGGCCCAACCCTGCTTATCTTCCGAGATCTGTCGGGATTGGATGCCACAGGGCTAAGGCTGCAGGCTTAATATAAACTACTCAGCTTTAATTAGTGAATAAGAGTGTTGGACCAGCTGTCATATCAGTGTATGATGATCACTTCTCCATTGGGGCCTGAGAGGAGTCCACAGCTGAACCTCTAATATGGTCAGAGCTCTGTTCATGGCTCAGGGCTGTGACCATGTGTGTACAGAACCCTAAAGTGGGAGGATCCCCGGTAGATTTGCTAGATTTTGCCTACCCACAAGTTTAGAGGGTGGTGAGGACCTTGTACTAGCTGAAGACCTCACACAGTACTTATCAGCCTCCTAGGATCATTGGAGACGTACAAGTGGCAAGAAAAAAGTGATATTTTGAGTTATGATAATATTGTGCTTTAAACATTCATATCCTTCCAAGGTCTTGAATGGTATTACAACAGAGCGTCACATGAGGGCGCTCTAGTGAACCAACAAGCGCAAACGTCCTAGCAAACGGGAGAAGGGGGCTGTGTTAATGAACCGGTTTTACTTTTTAATTGAGCCTATTTGGCGTAGTAGGATCCACAGAGCTTCCAACTGTGCGTGCATGCCAGTTCACGCCCAGAGTGAGTGTGTACGTTGCACACATGGGCTGGGAAGTAGGCAGGAATAGAAGTTGATGAGGGACTGGCAGGAGAGAAAATTAAACTCCTGAGCCTTCAGAGGCCACCTTTGGGCTTCGAGAGGCAGTGGCCTGCACTGCTGAAGTTCCCCAGGAGGAGGGAGCCCCTGGGGAGGTGTGGCCCAGCCACTGGCTTGTCAGTGCGGCACATCTTGCTGGATCTGCTTTTCAGTGTCCTTTCCGCCTGACCTCATGAAGCCCCCTCTTTGCCGTCAACCCTCATAAGCCAGGGACCAACCAGACACCCCTCTCGGCAGCTGCCCAGGCAAGGCTCAGACCCCAGAAAAAGCAGCTCCAGTTACACATTAGTAACAAAAATAACAATGATCAAAGGGAGCAAAAGGCACAGCAATGGCTTCATTTTCCAGATTTAATTATGGGACCCAAGAATCCATTGACATCTGGAAGGAGCCTGATTTTAACTTGCTATAAAATAGTTGAATAAAGCAGTGGACATTATTTTGATTTCCCGCTTCCCCAGCTTTTTCTCCCCTCACACCCTCCCCATCTTCAATGCAAACTTTTAATGGACCCTTGGGCCCTTTTGAGTCCCTCTCTGTAGATCCAGGGGCTGGGGTTTAGCTCAGTTGATGGAGTGCTGCTCTGACCTCTTTGAGGCCCTGGGTTTGATACCCAGCACTGCAAAAATGGGAGAAGGAGTTGGCAGCCTACTCCCAGAACAATCCCGAAACAATCTGCCATTGAAAACTCCGTGAATAGCAGAGAAGCACTGACCTAATGCTGGGCATGACACAGCGTCGGGCAGGGTTTCCTTCTGTTGCACATAGATTCGCTATGAGTCAGACCCGACTCAATGGCACCTAACAACAACTGTAGACCCCTAATAGGAAACATACATCTGCTCTCTTTTCACCTGGGAAGGCCTCCTCAAGAGGCTGAAGGGCCCAATTAGAGCCTGACATCCCCTTGGACTGCTCTGGGCCCCTGATAAGGTTGACAGCAGTGAGTGATGAGGGGACCTCCCCGCAGGGCAAGTGCAGTGGTCTCATTGTGAAGATATTCAGCCGTCTGAGCAAAGGAGCACATGGCTGCTGGATCAGATGACAACACTCCAACGCTTTAGTGGTTAAAGAGCTTTCCTCCTCGGATGCTTCAGTGGCTACAAGTTGTTTTACTGGCAGTGAAAGATGTGGCTCAAAGCTATGCTCCAGGTACATGTGATTGGCTTTCACCTGCCCTGTCCCTCTTGAACACACATGTGTACGCCCACATATGTGCACACGCATGTGCACACACGTGCACCCTCCTGCTCCAGAGCCACACCCTGAGCTTTGAAAAGCTGGCTGCAAGAATTAGACCGGGGACTTGTGTTGCCATCCTTAGAGGCTGGATGGGTTTTACTTATGAAATGGCAAAGTACTGTGACGTTGTTTCTCTGTGAAGATAAGACTGGTTGGTTTTGGGTGGGTCCTTATGAAGTGGGGCTGGGATTTAGCTCAGTTGGTAGAGTGCTGCTCTGCAGTCTCTGAGGTCCTGAGTTCGATTCCCAGCAGCACCACAAAATGGGAGAAGGACGTGACAACCCACTCCCAAGGCAATCCCGAAACAGCCATTGAAATCCCTATGAGGGTTGCTATGAGTTGGACTCGACTCGACAGCACCTAACAACAACAACTTATGAAGTGATCCTTTTTGTGTTATCATCTATAAAATACAAAAGAGTGCGCTGGGACTGTGGTGGACACACTCATTTCAATGTTGATTGGGCAGCTCAGAGGCAGGTAGGGGACTAGAAGTCCAGGGTGAAATTTCTAGACCATTTCTGCCACTGGACTGTCTTGTGAGGAGGGAGGGGCGTGTCCTTCCTCTGGGATTCCTGTTCTTCATCTCTTTCGAGCTCCAGCGATCTACAAGTCCATGCTTCTCTGAGGCCCAAACATCTGTGTGCAGCAATTTTAGAGGCTTCTGCTTTTTCCATATACATTGCTTTGGGACTCGTTTGGAATTCTACTTATTCTCCACAAGATTTAACTTTAATGCATGGTGAGCCTTTTTCTTACATCCTGGGAATTAACCCAAATGTATATATAGACAGGAAGTAGATGGAGCAGATACGGAAGAATTTGACTTCTCCTCTCCTTGTTCTTTCTTGGGACCTCTTTGCTCATTCATATGAAAGCCCACTATGGCTTTCCTCCTTCACACTCTCACTTACAGGCTACACAGGCTAAAGATTTCCCAGCAAGAATCAAACTTGGTCTTTTCTCGTATACAATTTGAGTGAGCTCTTCCTTATGGAAAGGATTTACCTTTCGTACTTTCCTTTTAAAGCTTTTTTCCCCATGTGGTTAGGGTAAAAACAATAAAGACAATCAGCACAACCAGGCAGCATTAACAACTCTTTCCCCTTAACCAGAGGTGACAGATCTCTATAAACTTTGTATGTCCACATGCCACTTAGAAACAAACTCAATGCTGATTTCATGTCGAGGTTGAAGACGTACATACTCAAAACTGACAAGCAGCCACACATAGAGTAATTTATGTCTTCTATTTTATGTGATGCACTTGACAACATAAATAATCACATATGAAGGTCTCTGCTTGGCATTAGCAAACAAGAAAACAGACTATTTACGTATAGACAAGGGAGGGTAGAAAGAATTCTAGCCTTGGAAGTCCCTGTCTATTAACTATTTAGAATCCTAATCCCGAAGCTGTACACATAAGAGTTTTGTTTTGGTCACATTTAATATTTATTCATTTTCTCCCACAGAAGTGAATAGAGTTTTCAAGTGAATAGAGTTTTCATTGAAGCAGGAGTTTTCACTTTCTAATTTCTAGACTCGTCTCTGGCTTACTACAATGAGATTTTTAATGGGCATTAGAATCTTTGGGGAACTTGATTAAGGTGTTACCTTAGCCTGTAGAGTTTTGATTCTGTAAGCTGTGTTGGGTAAGAAATTCTATATTTTAACAGACACTCTTCAGTGATTTAGATGCTTCTAGTCTAGGGAGGGGCTGGGATTTAGCTCAGTTGGTAGAGCACTGCGCTGCAGTCTCTGAGGTCCTGAGCTCAATTCCCAGCACCGCAAAAATGGGAGAAGGCCTGGCAATCCACTTCCAAGGCAATCCCGAAACAGTCAGCCATTGAAAACCCTATGAGGGTCGCTATGAGTCAGATACCGACTCATAGCGACCCTCATAGGGTTTTCAATGGCTGACTGTTTCGGGATTGCCTTGGAAGTGGATTGCCAGGCCCTTCTCCCATTTTTGCGGTGCTGGGAATTGAGCTCAGGACCTCAGAGACTGCAGCGCAGTGCTCTACCAACTGAGCTAAATCCCAGCCCTAAGAAACATTAGTGTCATATATATACACTTTTGTCCAGTTAAAATTTCTCAATTGTTATTTTGACTATTCTATATATTCAAAGGCTTATGTATTGTTGTTGTTGTTAGGTGCTGGCGAGTCTTATAGTTGAACTTCACTCAGTAGGATTTTATAGATTGCATGCCTCATCAGGTAGAGGCCACATTGTACTCATCTTTCTAGCTTCAGAACTTAGTACACCACCAGCAACACAGTCGACTCTCAAACTCTGAATCAAAAGTGCAGCTGTGACCTCAGACCGTCATCACATACCCTCAGACTCTGAAAGACAAAACGCAGACACCATGAGACGTGTAGAGAGGTCAATGACACGTCCTTACGCTAAGGCATGCCCTCAGCTGTATTCTCTTTATTATCGTTTAAGAGAATCTGTAACAAGCTGCTTATCTTGTTTCCCGGCATAGAGGAAATGCATAATTAGAGGAACCTCCCCAGCTGCTCTTCCTTCCCTTGTCATCACCCATGTCCATCCCATTTTGCCTGCCAGGGATCCTTTCACCTTCTCTGTACCCTTCTGAAGTCTACTCCTTGTCCAGGATTTAGCTCAGGTCTCACGGGGAAACCTACCCTATCCATTCACCTTCTCTGCTAGTTTCCCAGGGCATTTGTGCACCTAGCAGCTCATCTGAATCAGTCCTCTTCACGGACTCAGCAAGTCTTTGGTGCCTTGGCTGGCTGTCTCCATTTCTCAACCCCCCTGCTTTATCTGGTTGGAGCTAGAATCCTAATTTCCCCTCCCCATCCCTTCTTCTCACATTCCTGAGATCTACAGTAGAAATGGTAAATGGTTTCTAAGTCCAGTATAATGTTAAAAATGTAGTATCTCAAATCTCTCCTGCTCTATAGTCTTATTTGTCTTTTCATGCATATCAAATCCCATCCCAAATCCTGTTATATACATTCAACCCCCATAAAAGCTTGCAGACCCATCCTCCTTTCTCTGTCTCTGCTACACTTCTCTTCCTGGTCCTAGTTATCATCTTCTCACACTCAGATTTTTGCCCGGGTTTTCTGCTTGCTCTTTCTGCATCCCATTTATCCATCTTGTAGCTAAAATTATCTTAAGATGCATAATGATCTTATGACCTCTAACTTAAGTGTTGCATGGGTTCCCGTTACTCTTTTTAGGTTGATAGGGCTTCTCAACCTGAACCACAAGGACCTGCCTGTTATAGATCCTGTCCATTTCTCCATCCTCCTCCTCCAGCAAGCTCATCTTGTTCTTTCTGCTTTAGCCACACGGGCCCTTCAATTTCTCATACTTTTTCTTAGACTTCCTTCTGCTACAGGGCCTTTACACACACTACTGCTTCTGCTTCATCTCCTCTCACCTCTTCACACAAAAAAAGCATTGTTCATCAATGTATAACTCAGCACAAGCCCTTCCCTCATTTCCCTGGCTAGGTCAAACTCCATTCTCATAATACCATGGATCTTCCTTTAGAACACTTAGTGCAATTAATTTAGTGCAGCTTTAATTTTTCAGATGTCTTTGCATTTGCTTGATGAATATCTGTTTCTGCAATTGACTGCAGGCTTCATGAAGACAGGGGCCATATCTGGTTTTGCTTACCATTGTTGTCACAAATATTTAGCCAAATGCTTCTCAAATGTTTGGCATCTGCTAAGTATTTGCTGAATGAAGAATGCTGCACAGATTTAGTCAACAGCATTAAATGTGAACTGAGGATATGATTGTATATTGTATGTTGTCCTTACTATTTAGAATCTCATCATCTAGTAGGGAAAAGAGGATTTAAAGGCCCTTAATCTCAAGAGTGTAACAGAGGGATGGCCACGGAGCTTGAGATCCACAGAAGAGAGCAATTAAATATGCCCAGAGGGATCTGTGGAGACTTCACAGAGGATGCAATATATAGCTGTGTCTTAAAATATAAACATGCTCCATTTGGAAAATGCTTCAAACAGATGGACGGCATGTGGAAATGCTTGAAGGTGTGCAAGAGCTGGGTGGCAAGCCTAAAAAATTCCAGAGTAGTGCTGGGTTAGGGTGGTGGGGCATAGATGAGGAATAGGTGGCAGATTGAGGTAACAGTTCTTGCTAAGGACATTGGACTATAAGAACCACAGTCAAGGGAAATGTAAATAAAACAAATTTAAAGGTGTCTTTGTGTTAGGAAGGTCACTTAGTCTACAGTGAGGAATGAAGGAAAAGAAAGAGAATGAAGCTAGAGAAAACAATGAAGAGGCAAGTTTGATAGTTAGAAGAGGGGAACCAGGGAGCCTGGAACAAAGGCAGCAAGAGCAAAGAAGGGCAGAAGTTAAAATTGAAAGATATTGTAGAAGGAGAATCAACAAGGCTGAGTGACCAATTAGATGTAAGTCTTGAGAGAGGGAGAAGTATAAGGTAGTTCAGGTTAAGTAGACTAGTAAGATGGTGGGATTGTTAACCAAAATGAAAAATACTCAAGTAAGAGCAGGTCTTGGTATGAGAGCAGAGGAAAATAGCTTAGCTGTAGGCATTCTGGGTTTTAGGTGCTCATGGACCATCTAGACAGAAAGGCTCAGGAGAAGGTTGCACAATCACCAGGTTAACACAAGTGGGTTGCTATAATTACTTGTTTGTTGGTTTGTCCATTGACTGATAGTGACCCCTAGGGACACATCACTCCTGTGTGCCTTTGAAAAGCTAGTAAGTGGCCAAGCACTGTGGCAAATGCCTGTAATCCCAGCAACTTGGGAGGCTGAGGCAGGAGGATCACAGGCTCAAGGCTATAGACAGTTTGTGCAATTTAGCAAGAACCTGTCTCAAAATAAAAATGGGGCCGGAGGTGCAGCTCAGTTGTAAAGCACTTGCCTAGCATGTGCTGGGTTTAAGGCCCTGGGTTTAAACTCCAAGTACTACTCCTGCCTAAAAAAGTCAGTAAGTGGTATCCACATATGCCTGGAGCCAGTGCATCATCACCATAGCAATGTCCCACTCAGACAATAGCTTCATTGATGGAGAATCATCAGATACTCTCTGAATAATTGAAAAGGCACCTATTGTATTCAAGTGGAGCTTTGGCTTGACATTAACTACCAGAAAGTGAGTGCTGGCTCAGCAACCAAGTGGAATGGAATCTTTTAAGTTTATCATAATAGGGTATGGAAGATACCCACAAAGGATCATTACATTCAGTGTCCCATCTTCCTCTAAAGAGGCCACTTTGTGTCTTGGGGTTTCACTGGGGGAAAGGCAGCCACCTTTCATAGACTCCCTCTGAGTTTAAATCACTGAGTGAGCTCTTCACCCCTGACATGGTTCCAATCTCTTGGCAAGAAGTGAAGACATCAGCTTTAGTTCTTGCTCTGGGTGAAAGACATGGGCCCTAGAGCCAGGTAGCTTTGTGTGCAAATCTTGGTTTAGCTGCTTATTGACCCTAGGATGAATTTTATTTTCTGTGCCTCAATTTCAATTTCTATTCAACAGAGATAATAACAATAGCTAATTGTTGTTGTTGTTGTTGTTGTTGTTAGGTGCCATCCAGTCAGTATCCAACTCATAGCGACCCTCATAGGGTTTTCAATGGCTGACTGTTTCGGGATTGCCTTGGGAGTGGATTGCCATGTCCTTCTCCCATTTTAGTGGTGCTGGGAATCGAACCCAGAACCTCAGAGACTGCAGAGCGGTGCTCTATCAGCTGAGCTAACTCCCAGCCCAATAGCTAATTAGGGGTATTATTTTGTTTTTTTCTTGGTTTTGGTGATTTGTAATTGCCTTGGAGGAGTGCTAGGCATAGGAAATGCCTAATAAGTGTTAGCTTCATTACTGGATCTTGAATTTTGGGGACTGCAAACTGATGTATTTTGCTTGATAATTGTGTCTTTAAGAAAGTAAATTTAAATGTCCTTAGGAGAACAGTTGCTATCTGGTACCTCAGGCTCCCCTCTTCCCATTCACACATTTTTTCTAATCTCCTGGCCCCTACCTATTTTTAAGTCTGTACACCCCAGTGCAGCCCAATATACAAAAAGACTTCAGATCATGGCATAATGATGCCAGGCAGGACAGTTTTTCTAATGTTTACAAATAAGAACAGTCTCTCTATGTGGTGGGAGAAGGGATAAATGTGTGATTATAGAAAGCTAGGAAAATTTCATTGATACAGCAACTCCACCACTGAAGAACAATTTCTCTGGATGAAGTGCCGTGGGGTTGAGGATAATCAGAGAAGCAGGAGCATATGAGGTCCCTTGCAGATGGCAGTGGCACTTTGAGTTCTAGAGATAACGTCTCTGTGGATCTCTGTCCCCACCCCACGCCCCACTACCTGGCTACCTGGCTACCCCCGGCAAGTGCTGCATGGTTGTTTGAACCTAGTTGAAGGTGAATATGGCCTTTGAATGGGTTTGATGGGGTGGACCTCTCTATCATGGGTCAGACACTGTACATGGTGTTATATTGCCGGGGCCTCATCTTCTTAAACTCTTTCATGTGCGTCATGGCTGGTTATGGAAAACATCAGACTTGGGGGCAGGCAGAAGGGGCCATGGAAGATGTTCATTCCTGTACCTCCTCTCAGCCTATTGTTTGCCTGTAACCTAAGCCGCTTTCTTTCCTGAAGCAGGTGGCACAGCAAAAGTAAATTCATGAATGAGGCTAATGGCACTTAGTGAGAAAGCTATTTTTAAACACAAATTCAGTGACTCAGGTCGCACAACTGACTGGAGCAGTAAGAGTGCAGGCAGGCTGTTCTCTGAAAGCCACTCACAGCTGTCACAGTTTATTCCAGCCCCTTCCGGAAAATTCCAAACAGAGGACATATGCCCCAGATATGGCCTGACTTGTATGGTCCTGATGTTAATCCTCGGGGGAGAACTTGATTGCATCCAATGACAAAGTTAGCACCAAACTGTTTTAAAATTAAACTTTCCTTCTTAAGGAAAGGAAGACTATGGCTCACAGCTTTTGAATTTAGAAATATCAACACGGCCCAGTTTTTTAGCCTTCATCATCTCTTGCTTATTTATTGCTTTCTCTTGTTTTGCTTTTGCTTTCTTATAGGTAAAGATAACCTGGAGCAAATTCAGAAAGTGGAGGGACACCGTCCCTTCACCATTCTTTGTATGTTTTTCATCAGGCTTTTAATGTACTAACATCCAGCAGACCAGATCTTGGCTACTAATGGCTGAGCAACGAACTGATTGAGCTGGAGAACTTAAGGAACGTTACCTCCCCTTTGGGGACCATAGCAGTGCCATCAAATACAACGGAGTGTTGAACTTGTTGATCCAGTGCCATTAGTCTCTCTGCAGAAGCTTTTGCCTAAGAACAGGGTTAGGGACCTTGATGCAGCCACTTTCTCTCCCTCTGCCCAAGGCAGATATTACTAATCAACCATCTCCCTCTTTCTGAGCCCAGACTCAGCCTCACAGCCCCTTTTCCTATGTCACTCTAAAAAGGTAGTGCTAATGGAATAGAGTTACCATCAAGTGGAAACTTGTTTGCAGTCCCTACTCTGTAACTCCCACATGTCTGTCAGCCTGTCATGTTGTGGGGCTTGTATGTTGCTGTGACTCTGGTAGCTATGCCACCGGTATCTCAGATACCAGCAAGGCCACTCACAGTGGACAGGGTTCAGCTGAGCTTCCAGACTAAGACAGATAGGAAGAAGGACCTGGCAGCCCACTCTCAAAATAATTAGCCATTGAAAACCCTATGAATAGCAGAGAAGCACTGTCAACTATAGTGCTAAAAAATGAGCCCTCCAGGCTGGAAGACATCTAAAATATGATTGGGGAAGAGTTGCCTCCTCAAAATAGAGTTGACCTTAATGACAAGAATGGAGTAAAGCCCCTGGGACTTCTATTTGCTGATGTGGCACAACTCAAAATGAAAAGAAACACAGTGACTGCAAAAATGGAATCAAATATAAGATCATGTGCATGGCACAGTGGTGAGCAGTGTTTCATTCTATTGTACACATGGTTGCTGTGAGTTGAGTCTGATTCAATGGCACCCAACAACAACAGCAACTCTATAACTATTTGGACTCCCTTTCTTCCATCAAGGCATACTTGTTTCTCCTGAGGTAATCATTTTCCTCTCTATCTTTAAGATGTTGTTGTTGTTAGGTGCTGTCAAGCTGAGTTCAACTCTTAGCAACCCTATGTACAGTGGAAAGAAACACTCCCTGATTCTGTGCCAGGCACACAATCTTCTTTATGTTTAAGCCCATTGTTGCAGACACTGTGTCAATCCATCTGGTGGAGGGTTTTCCTTTTTTTCATTGATCTGCCACTCTCCCAAACATGATGCCTTTTTCCAGGGATTGGTCCCTCCTGACTACATGTCCAAAATATGTAAGACGCAGTCTAGCCATCCTTGCTTCCAAGGAGCACTCTGGTTGCACTTCTTCTAGGATAGATCTGTTAGTTCTTTTGGCAGTCCATGGTATATTCAATATTCATCTCCAGCATCATAATTCAAAAGCATCAATTCTTTTCCTGTCTCCCTTGCTCAATGTCCAGCTTTCACAACCATGTGATGTGACTGAAAATAGTATGGCATGAGTCAGGTGTATGTGACTTTAAGATAGGGAGGCAGAGTCATGGGAATCTAATGCTTCTTTGAACTTGGGCAATCTAAACGTGCCTATCACTCTATAGCTCACATTATATATTCTTATTGAGATAAAGACATGAAAACTCAGCTGGGTGCAGTGGCTCACGCCTGTAATCCCAGCGGCTTGGAAGGCAGGAGGATCGCAAGTTCGAGACCAGAGGAAGTCTGCGTAACTTAACGAGACCCTGTCTCAAAAAAGTAAAAAATCAGGCTGGGGGTGAAGCTCAGTGGTCCAGCACTTGCAGAGCATGCAAGCGTGAGGCCCTGGGTTCAACCCCCAGTACTGAAAAAAAAATAAATAAAAAATAAAAAAAGACATGAAAACTCAAAAGTGACACGCAATATTCTGCCTTCCAGACATGCTAGCCTGTTTCATCAGTCCTTCAAAGCTCAGGATCAAAAACAAAACACAACAAAACACCAACAAAAAAAACCCCTCTGCTCATTGTCTTCTCCTGGGCCAAGTGGAGTCACATACTGGACTAGTGGGGTCACAAAACTCAGGCACATAACCCCTTCTCTCTGAAAACCCATGCATTTGTCTGATTGGAACTTATTTCCATCTGATGTTGCTACAGGTACAAAATAAGGTAATCAGAAAAAGGATTTGGAGAAAACAGGCTAGGGAATCAAATATCATAAGAATAAAAAGAAGCTTAATTTGCAAATAAGCAGAACAACAGTTATATGTTGTTGTTGTTGTTAGGTGCTATCGAGTCGATATCCGACTCATAGCAACCCTACATACAACAGGGGAAACACTATTGTCAGTGCTTCTCTGCTGTTCATAGGGTTTTCAATGGTGGATTGATTTTTGGGAGTGGGTTGCTGGGTCCTTCTCCCAACAGTTATATAGATCATTTAAAAACTATGGCCAAGCTTGCTATCTAAGTAACATAGCAAGAGAGAAGGAAACAAGAAAGAAAGAAAGAAAGAAAGAAAGAAAGAAAGAATGAAAGACAGGTGGAGGCTCCAGAAATTTAGTCTTGACAGAAAGTGCTTTAGCGTATGGAGTAAAAGTAGAGTGAGAGCATAATTTGTTGCCCCAAGTAGGATATATTTGAGAGTGAAAAATGCATTATTAACACTTGCAATGAGGCAGCAGGTGTAAGCACAGATAATCCCCACAAACCTACACTTTTCACTATAGAAACTTCTCAGTGTGTGGATCATAAGATTGTTGTTGTTTTTGTTAGGTTCCACCGAGTTGGTATCTGACTCATAGTGACCCTACCTACAACAGGCAAAACACTATTGTCAGTGCTTCTCTGCTATTTGTAGGGTTTTCAATGGCAAGATTGATTTTGGGGAGTGGGTTGTCGGGTCTGTCTCCCAAGCCTACAGTACCTGATGTTCTCAGGCAGTCTCCCACCCAAGTACTAACCAGGCCCAACCCTGCTTAGCTTCCAAGATCTGATAGGATCAGATGCCAAAGGCTACAGATGCAGGCTGAATCATAAGATACTAAGTGAATAAACTGTATTTGACAGAAGAACAAAGTCTATGAATGCTGCCTTCCTTCCATTTGAGGATCATAATGCATAGGGTCAAAGGTGATAAAAATGTGTTTTTCTAAAACCCATCTGTTGCTTATAATCTATTTTTGTTTCAAAGTAAGGGTGAATGGGAAGAAAAATTTCACCTGAAAATGAATTTTTACATTTCTAGAATAAAATGCAGTTCTTAAAGAGGAAGAAATTCTAATCACACAGACTTGAAGCCAGCTTTGCCTCTTTAGCAGTCAGAAGCTTCTATCTGGTCCCAAACCAGAAGTCACATTTCTATAGTAAGGACACTGTAGCATATTGCACAAGGATCACTCAACTGTCTTTGTGTTGACTTAGATTTTCTAGAGACGAAACTAACACTGTATTATTTAATCTCGTAAAACCCCCAAGTATTTAGCAAATTGCCCTCTTTACAAATATAGAAAGAGGATCAGCAATTACTTGTGCAAATGTATCCATTAAACAGAGACTGGGAGAATAGCTGGACCTGATGGCACATACCTATAAACCCAGCTACTCAGGAGGTGGAGGCAGGAGGATCCTGAGTTCAAGGCCACAGGCAGTCTGCATCAGTTAGCGAGTCCTTGTCTCAAGATAAAAAATAAACAAGGAGCTGGAGATGCTCCTCAGGGGAAGATTGCTTGCAAAGTAGGTGGAGGGTACCCCCCAAGTACCACCATAAATAAACAAACAAACAGAGCCTGGGATTCAAACTGTGTCGGAGTCCCATGCTGCCTAGGATAAAGGCATCCGACACAACAACAAAACATAGGACTCATTAATTTTTCAAATATTTACTAAGTGCTTACTCAGTATTCTTCTATGTACTGGAGTATGGTGATGAACCCATATCAATGTCCTTATGATCCCTATTACTACCTGAATATGAGCTTGCCCCACACATGGCCCCCACAGGTTCCTGTGTGAATGCTTGGTCCCCAGCTGGTGGCGCTATTTTGGGAAGTTCTGGAAACTTTAGGAGTTGGGACTTGTCTGGAAGAAGTATATAACTAGAGATTGGTCCTTAGTGGCATTTATGTCTGTCTCCTCTCTCCAGCCCCCTCTCCTTCTTGTCCACTATGAGGTGAGTAGCATCTCACATATCTCACATGCTCCTACTGCCATAATATTCTGACTCACCACCGGCCCAGAATCAGCTGAGCTGGGGACTATGGACCGAACCCTCTGAAACCATGAGCTAAAATAAATCTTTCCCCCCTTAAATTGTTTACATCAGGTATTTGGTGACAGTGACTCCACAATAACTAATAGAATGCTTATATTCTGGTGGAGGAGGTGGAAAGGGTGTTTCTGGCAGAAGGAACAGCAAATACAATGACTTTGAAGAGAAACATCAAAAAATCTCAGAGACAACACCTTGCAATAGGGAGGTTGGTGGTAGAGAAGTGAGACAAAAATCAGGGGATGGAGCATGTCAGGTGCTGTAGCCCTCATGTAAGGACTTTGTATTCCAAGTAGGATGAGAAATTAGGAAAATACCATGTTATTATGTATAGCTGTGTAAAGCCTGGATTGTGGGGGACAAAAGAGGAGGGAGAAAGACTGGTGAAGAGGCTGTCCTGGCCTTCCAGGCTTGACATGATGGCACTAGAGGAGAGCAGAAGCAGTGAGCTGGTGAGAAATGGATACGGCAAGAATGTAAGTCATCCCTCAGAATCCATGGATCCCTCTCAAGACCAAAATCTACAGATGCTCAAGACCCTTATAGAAAATGGCATAGCTTTTGCATATGACCTACACACACCCTCTCATACACGTTCAGTTAACCCTGGATTACTTATAATTCCTAACACCATGTGAATGCTATGTAAATAGTTGTTACTCTGTATTATTTGGGGAATAATGACAGGGAAAAGTCTTTACATGTTCAGTACAGATGTAATTTTTTTCTGAATGTCTTTTATCCAAGCTTAGTTGACTCTGAGGATGTGGGACCCAAGCATATGGAGGGCTGACTGTATTCTGAAGGCCAATGGAAGGATTTGCTGATGGATTAGATGCTGGCTGTGGAAACACAGGCTTCAAGGAGCTCCTGCTAGTGGATCCATAAATATTAGCTTGGGAACAGGCACAATCAGGCCAAGAAGGTGGGCAGGACTTCATTTTGAAGTTCTTCTCAGTGGCAGGATTTTGGATGCCTGGTGAAACTTTACATCCTTAAAGGATCCTTTAGGGAGTTTTAAGCAAAGGAGAAACATCATTCCATTTTCCTTTTGGGATGATCTCTCCGGTGGCAGTGTTTGGAATAAGATTAAGCAAAGGGGGAGAAGAAAGGCAGGACCAGCAGCTAGAAAGTTAATTGATGAGTTAGGTAAAAGATTTTGAGGGCTTAGACCAAGACAAGGATAGTGGAAAATAGAAGAGAGGAGACATTTGAAATATTTATGGAGGAGGGAAGTTAATTTTATTTTTTAAAAAATGACTTATTAAGTATAAGAAGAAAAGACAATCAGCCAAGCCCAGTAGCCCTTGCCTGTAATCCCAGCAACTTGAGAGGCAGAGGCAGGAAGATCTCAAGTTTGAGGCCATAGGAAGCCTGTATAACTTAGCAAAATAAAAAGCAAATGGGCTGGGAGTGAAGCTCAATGGAAAAGCACTTGCAAAAGCATGCGTGAGGCCCTGGGTTCAACTCCCCACTATTGAGAAAACAAAAACAATGAAGAAGGGGGAAATGGAGGTGGTAAGAGAGGAGGAGGTCAAAATGGTTCCACTTTTTGGAATATTCTAAAGTCTGGGAGGTACAAAATTCATAGCAAATTTCCTGTTTCTCTAAAAGTCAGTCAATTAATCAATAATTTAAAAATAGTCACAGAAAAAAAGAGAGCTTTGAGGGGTTAGAGATAAGGTATTTGTTTTTACATTGGGTCCAGAGTTTAATTTTATACCAGGAATCTTTGGTTGACTCTGTGTACTATAAATAACCTTACCATTATATAAGGTGACACTTTGATAAACATTGCATACTAATGTGTTGTCCTTGTCAGTAGGTCATCTTGGAAGTTTATGTATACTCTTACTATAATGATGCTGCCCAGTATTATTGCAAACTTTTCTGTCCTTTTGGGGAGAAGTTTTCTCTCTCTCTCTCTTTTTACTTTTTTCCATTTTTTTCCTCTGTGCTGGGCTATTGAACCCAGGGCATTCCATTCCTGAGCTGCATCTCAATCCCTGTTTTCATCTTTTATTTTGAGACAGGGCCTCACTAAATTGTGCAGGCTACCTCTTGCCTCGAACTCATGATCCTTCTGCCTCCTGAGTCTCTGGGATTACAGACATGCACCATGGCGCCTGGCTGAGAAGCTCTTTTTTTTTTTTTCTTGTTTGTTTTTTTTTTAAATCAGGCTGTGAATTGCATGAAAAAGTGAGTCCCACTACGTAGGTCCCTGACCTAATTTTTGCCTTAAAATAGAAACACCCATCTCAATGGTGCACAGTGTTCACATGGCTTAACTCCTGATGGTATTGGCTGGTTCAGAAAGTCAAAGCAGTGTACAAACAATGGAAATTTTCTCCACTGAGGACATGTAAGGTCATGTCATAGGGTCTGAAATGCTGTGGACCCACTGTTCTGAAGCTCTGTGGAAGACACTGGTTTTCTTTGACATCTGGGTCTTCCAGCTCTCGGGCTCTTCCTCTTGCCTGTATTTTCATGACTTGTCTTTTAGAATCAACTCAGTTCTCTCTTCTGTTGGAATCCATTTGTTCTCTTCAAGGCTAGGTCATTCCTTCTGCCCACTCTAGGACTCACTGTGTTTACTTCCATCCATATCACATTGTGACGTTCTGTTGGTGGCTTCTACCACTTGTCTGTGAGTTTGGAGAATTGGAACTGATATTTTTATTTCCCTATCATTTAGCATAGGGTCTAGATGCTAAATAAATATTTAGTTAATAACTGAATGATGCTGAGCTCTAATGATTGAAATCATTTTTTCCCCTTAAAAGCAGCATCATCATAGTTCATCTTGCTTCTGTCTTGATACAGTTTTGGGTAGGCGATATTCATCTGGAGGGACATATGCCCTCAGACATGTGGGTGTCTAAAATTAGCATATTATTTTATCAGTCATGTGGAAGCATGGAAGTACATTTTAGTAACCTGCATTGACTGATATATCTGTACCAATGACAATAGCAAATAGCACCAGCGACTAACCTTCACTGGCCACTGGCTTTGTACCAGGTCCTATGGCAGAGACTGCCAGTTTCCTACTAACATCCCAGTTTTCATTCTTCCTTATGAACAGAACCTATATTTTATTGGTAGTAATGATGGGTATATCTGTAATATTCCTTGGGTTGGCTGTGGCCATGTAGCCAGGCTCTAGCCAATGAATTGGAACAAAGAAACTGGGAAGGACTTTCAGAGAACTTTTTAGAAGATGGAAAGATATTCCAGGAAAGCACCCTGCTTCATTTCCAATTGTCTTAGTCTGTTGGGGCTTCTAGGACAAAATATTATAAACTTTATTGTGGTGGTTATTGTTATGTGACATTGAGTTGGGTCTGACTCATAGCGACCCTCACAGGGTTTTCAATGGCTGATTTGTTCGGGATTGTTGTCAGGAGTGGATTGCCACATCCTTCTCCCATTTTTGCAGTGCTGGAGATCAGAGAGTACAGAGCAGGCTCTCTATGAACTGAACTAAACCCTAGGCCATTATAAACTTGTTGTTATTGTTGTTAGGTGCCATCAAGTCGGTATCTGACTCATAGCAACCCTACATACAGCAGATGAAACACTATATTGTCAGCACTTCTCTGCTATTCATAGGGTTTTCAATGGAGGATTGATTTTTGGAAGTGGGCTGCTGGGTCCGTCTCCCAAGCGTACAGCACCTGGTGTTCCCAGGCGGTCTCCCATCCAAGTACTAACCAGGTCTGACCCTGCTTAGTTTCCAAGATCTGACACCACAGTATTGGACGGGATTGGATGCCATGGTATTATGGCTGCAAGCATTATAAACTTAGTGGCTTATAAATAATAGAAAGTTATTTCTTATAGTGGGAAGTCCAAGATCAAGGTGCTGGCTGATTTGGTGTCTGATAAGGGCCCACATCTTCATTCATAGACAGCTGTCTTCTTGCTGTCTTCCCATGGTAGAAGGGATTAGTAAGCTCTCTGGGGTCTCTTTTATAAGGCCCCGATAATAGCAACAATCTCACTCAGAAAGGCTCCACTTTTATGACCTACTCACCTCCCAATGGCCTCATCTCTTAATAACATCATCTGGGAGGTGGTTAGAATTTAAGCACATGACTCTGAGGGGGGCATCAGTGTTTGGTTAATTGTACTAACACCTTCAATGGAGACTTTTTAGACCACATGTTTCCCTTGAAGATACAGTCTACATGTAGGATGGTAGGGCCAAAAGAGAGAGGCTCTGGGCTTCCTCTGACTTCATGGAACCCACAGAGTAGCTATAGCCTACTTATCTTCAGCCATCTTCCATGTGGAAATGAATTCTTGTGCAGTTAAGCTGTTATTATTTTGGATTTTCTATCACAGACATCTAAACCTACTCCTAATGAGGTTAGGTGTTTGTTGGAGATTATATCCATGAACCCTCATGATATTCTTGTGAGTTCACTTTTCAACTGAGAAAACTGAGGTAGCAGACAGTCTTAATTCATTCTGTATAGCTATAATAACATATCTGATCTTGGATATTTTTATAAAGAAGTGTATTTAGTTCACAGTTTTGGAGGCTGAAAGTCCAAGATTAGGTCATGCCATCTGTTCAGTCTCTGGTGAAGGCCTTCTGGCTGCATCATAATGTGGGAAATGGCATCATGGTGGGGGGCAGCGGTGATGAATATGAATGTGAATCTTATGTGGTGAAAGAGGAAGTAAGAGAGCAATCCAATGAATTAAAACTTTATAACAACCTACTTTAGCTGTAACTAATCCAGTCCTGTGAGACCTAATGCAGTCTCGAGAGAATCAACCCAGTCCCTAAAAATAAAAAAAACATTTAATCCATTCACAACTGCAGATCCCTTAGGACTTCAAATGCTACTTAAAGGCCCTGCCGTCTCAATACTGTTACCTTGAGAAAGCAGGACTTAATGTGAATTTTGGCTGGGACAAGCCACATTCAAACCATAGCACTGAGTGAGTATGAACCATGACTGTTTAGTCCACATCATGCTCCTATGAGTTTGGTTCTTGCAATTGTGAACTAATTCATACTTCCCCACCTACTTGGGAGTTGTTGATTTTATATCTTTCTATACATTACTTTTTATGCTGGGATGTAGTTCAGTTGGTAGAGCACCTCTCTGCAGTCTCTGAGATCCAAGGTTTAATTCTCAGCACTGCAAAAATGGGAGAAGGATGTGGCAATCCACTCCTGAGGCAATCCCCAAATAATCAGCCATTAAAAACCCTATAAGGGTCACTATGAGTGGACATGACTCAATGGCATCTAACAACAATGTACATTGCTTTAGATCATTCTTCCTTCTACTGTCTTTCAAGCATTTTCATGTGATCAGGATTTATGGCGAGACAAAAACAAAAACAAAAACAAAAACAAAAACAAAACAGTAGGACTTTGTTCCTGAAGGCTTTAGCCCAAAGGAGATCTGGTAGTATGTGGCTCAACTAGAGGGAATGTTCTGCTGTTTTCCTGGCATCCGTATTGTTAGTATTTTGTTTTAGAGAGATTATGACATATTCTTTGTGTTGCCTTTTCTTCATGAGGCTCTGAGGGCAAGGCAAGATTGCTGATGCTTCTGTTACTTAATCAACAGAAAGACTGAGGCTCCTGGGGTTAGCTCTGTGCGGAGTCATTCTGAAATTACCGGTCACTTTCTTCTCTGCACTCAGGAACCAATGCTTGAGGTCACTCTGTCTTGCCTAGGGAATCTTGGAGACCAATGTAATCAATAATATCCTAGAATAATTTAACAATTCAGAAGAACCTTTCTGATATTACTCTCTCAATATCTTCCTCTTGACTGAATCCCAAATTTCAAAACATGTGTGTGAATGTGTGTGTGTATATACACACACAAATGCATTTATACCACGAGTTTTAATGAACTCTCAAAACCTATCCCCCTAAGCCCCAGGAATACAAAGGAGCACATTATAGGTCTTTCTCCCCACCCCATAGCCTGATTTTTGAGATGTCAAAGGGTATCCTGAAAGCATGCATTATTTGGACTTCCACCTGCCACATCTTACACATTTCTTATACAATTCGATAGCTAATAAATATCTCTTGGATTCCTTTACAAGGTAATAAACCCAGCTGTGTCCTTGCCTTTCCTCTAATGAAACTCATTCTAACTCTTAAGAGGATCATGTCATGATGCACATCAGTGAATAACCCTCCCAACTCCCTTGCTGCTCACAGAATGCCCTTGAGGTTAGAGCTTGATGGTTTAGCACAAAAGGACCCAATGCCCTGAGATTCCACAGATGCCTGTTGCATTACCAGGATGTCCAGAGACTGAACACACTTCACAAAAGAGGCTTCTTCTCCCTGACACTCCCTCCTATTCTTACTCCCACCACAACTGCAAGCCGGGGAAAAAGCCACTTCTCACAGTGCACCTGGCTGTAATCTTTTCTAGTTCAACTAATTGCTATTTGCAGCGGTATGGGGTTGCAGGACAGGAGAGGGGGTGGAGACTCTTTTAGGGAATAATGAAGTATCAAACCACAAAATGATTTCATACTGTCGATTGTTCCATTGCAGCTCAGCCAACATCTTACATTAATTTTCAGTTGCAGGAAATATAGCTCTCAAACAAAGAAATACATTCCTAACAAGGCACAGGAATTAATTTTCCAAATGTCTTTAATGCAAAAGCAGGCAGAGAGTTTCAAGTTGATTCAGAATTTCAGGGTGACTTTTATAGATGTCTAAAAATTACTCAACTTCTGGACTCTTTCAGAGCATTAATGTTCTTTAAAAAGGAAACCCTCAGTTTTTCTATGGATCAAGGTTTTAAGGCTTTCATGTTTCTTATTATTTGTTCAATGTCTGTCTCATCAATTAGACTGTTTATGGTTTGTGGAAAGTAACTTTGTCTATGTTTGATCACCACTATATCCTCAGTACTGAGTGTCTG
The DNA here is from genome assembly GCA_007922755.1 of Pedetes capensis. Lineage (NCBI taxonomy): Eukaryota > Metazoa > Chordata > Mammalia > Rodentia > Pedetidae > Pedetes > Pedetes capensis. Next base: position 257,550 of record VMDO01000760.1, read on the forward strand.
ACACAGCAGGTATTCGATAAATTTTGTTGATGGTGTATATGAGTGAAATCCCAAGCTTATAGACAATTCTTTATATGATTGCATTGCTGTGCTATTGGCAAATGATCAGAAGTGAAGAGAGAAAAGAGGTTTTACAAAATTCTATAAATTTTGTTTACAGAATGCCTTAAGTAGAAATATTTTCACACATAATAATGATGATTGATTAGTCGTGGACAGAATTAGTATTGCTAGTAGTAATAGCAGTGGGACAATGGTAGTGACCTTGAGTGATTACTATGTGCAGGTATTGGGATTAGCTCTTTGCATCAGTCGTATTTTATTGCATAGTTTCTCTGTGGAGTACCTCTTATTTGCACTTCACAGTTGAGAAAATTGAGGTATAAGCACATAAATAACTTTCCTAAGGTGACATAGGTTGGGATTTAGCTTAGTCGGTAGAGCACTGCGCTGCAGTCTCTGAGGTCCGGAGTCCAATTCCCAGCACCACAAAAATGGGAGAAGGACATGGCAATCCACTCCCAAGGCAATTCTGAAACAGTCAGCCATTGAAAACCCTATGAGGGTCGCTATGAGTCGGATACCGACTCGACGGCACCTAACAACAACAACTAGGTGACATAGCAAGGAAGTGGCAGAGCTCCACTTTCTTAAGGTGACATAGCTAGGAAGTGGCAGAGCTCCAGCTAAATTTCTTTCCTTCTCTTCCCTTTCCTTCCTATAACATGTTGGTGATGGTTGTTGTTGTTAGGTGCCGTTGAGTCGGTATCCAACTCATAGTGACCCTCATAGGGTTTTCAATGGCTGACTGTTTCAGAATTGCCTTGGGAGTGGATTGCCAGGTCCTTCTCCCATTTTTGTGGTGCTGGGAATTGAAC